>WOGP01005930.1:0-12760 GCA_015342065.1 Leptinotarsa undecemlineata | reverse complement strand
TATTGTCGTACAATCTTATATGTATCGTTTCAAGAAATATTTGAATTTACAAAGTTCATACTGAGATTGGCCGTGTCAAAACCATGTCAAACCATGAAACAAACAGTCCTTGTGCAAGTGTGATGAGAGACATCTGGTGTTAGAGTATAAACAACAATGAGAAAACTCATTGCCACATTTAGGATATTTTTGAATTTGGTTGAATGTTGTGAATACAAAATACTTACTTTTTTCTGTGCAAAGAAATCCAGTATATTATTTTGAAACAATTGAGTAGATGAATTTTAGTATAATTGCACGATGAAAGAACAATTATAATTTCTGACAATTTCTATCGATCGTCAATTCATGGGCCCCCCTGCCTCTTCGAAATTTTTGACTTATCTATTACGTTTTGAACCATGCAAAACTCCATGGGAGCTGACGCTTAGTTCTTCCGCCATCCACCGCACCGCTTGCAATGGGTCAGTCTCCACCAGGATCCTCAAATCATCGTTCTATGACACAGTTGAAAAAATATTTATTCTGATTTGGAGCTACAATAAAACGGACAAAACTTTTGAGACAACCTAATATTAATATTGGTTCTACAGTTTCACTTGGTAAGATTTGTTTGAGGGAATTTTCTGCACGTCGGGGATTTTTTTTTAAATTCTGAATCTTTACAATAAATTTTGAGATATTTGCAGAATATCTCAAAAATTGACCCAAATTGATTATCTTTTCTAGACTATTTGTTAGGGCAACTGGCCTCAAATTATAAATTAATCTTCATGAAAGTACGAATCGAATAACACCTTAATCATAATTTTCGATGGAGTGCATTAAAATTATGTGAGCTGGTACTTTTGAACTAATAGTGGAACGTTAAAAAAAGTTTTGTGTTGATTATGTTTTCTAAAAACTGGACGTTGCTCTTTGTCGGCCTGAATGTTTTGAAGATATCGTATGTATGAATATTATATTTCAAATTACATATTATTCACTCAAAGCTATGATCTTTAGGTATCTGATATTGTTCTCGTGATAATTACGTTGTAGACAAATAACAAAAGTTCAAAGTCAAATTTATGTTTTTGAATAGAAATTTCCTGTGGCGCCAGCTTTCACGACGTCACAAGACCACCGAACGACATTCGTCCTGTCTTCCTCTTCAACTTCCACCTCAATATAACTAGATGAAACCAGAACGCACGGGTGCGACTTTCACGAAGTGCACTAAGCGAATTATATTGAATAATGTTTTTTCATTCAACATCTTTGTACACCTACCTACTACTAGAAAAATTGACTTTGTACATCTATCAAATTGAGATATATTATTTCTGATCACCATATCAACAAAAAAATTACACGTCGTAGTTTTCCAGCCCGTCTGATGTGGTGGACACTTTTGAAAATCGTATTATCGAAAATTGAATGTGTACACCTACAAAAAGGAGATATGTTATTCTTGACAACCGATTTGACAAAATGAACTTTATTTCAGCGTTGTCCAGGCCGTCTGCAGGGGTGGAAATGGGATGAAAACGTTTGAAAAATCGTATAATCGTAAATTGGATATAATATTGATATATGTTATTTCTGGTGATAGAATCGACAGGAAAAACATCACTTCATAGTTTACTAGGCCGTTTGAGGGATGAAAATGGGATGGACCTATTCAAAATATTCCTAACATAAAAAATCGACTTTCTACACTTACAATATTGATATTTTTATTCCTGATCACTGAATCGAGAAAAAACCATTATGTCATAATTTTCCGGCTGCGTGAGGGGTGGAAATATTAAAAAAATTCTTCGTCAGTAATAATATGTCTGAATCTTTCAAACTTTTCACTTTCTCACAGGTGGCCCGGAAAAGTAAGACGTGATGTTCTTCTTGTCAATTCGGTTATTAAGAAAAACATTACTCAGTTTGGAAGATGTACAAAGGCACAATCACTGGTTTATAATAGGCAAAAGATTGGGTATAACTGGGAAGAATAATCATAGTCCACGCGCCAATTGGCAAGATTTATCAATGTTCTATTCTTTCCCCTCCAGTCACATCTGATATATCAGATGACCGTTCTTTGTTTACTGTTGTGCATTCTGTTGCAAGTCTCACTGCAAACACTTTCATAACTTCAACAGCTCTTACAGGCTGTGGCTAATTCTTTTGTCTACACTAGACTTGTATCATGTTGAGTGATTTAAGTGACTCAGAAACTGTGGATGGTTTTAGTGCACAAAACAATGTTGAGAACAGGGCAACACCTGGTTAACTGGTTAACAGATTTTAACAGATTTTTTAAAGGAAGAAAATAGGATGAATGAAGGGTGTTTTGAAAACATTTAGAGTCTCAAGTAAAGATATAGGTGAAATAGGTCGATGTTTTCGTTACAAGTGTTTTGAGGTTATTTCTTCTGAAAAACGGCAACGTATCATATCTAACTTCAACAAACTACGTGATCATAACAAACAAAATCGGCATTTAAGTGGATTGATTACCGTAGTTTCTGTTCAGCGGCGACGCAACTGAAAGAACGATAAAGAGGCAAGTTGTCGTACTTCTTGTTATCGTATAAGTATACGTATTGATGGTACCGAGACTTCACAAGATGTAAATGTTTGTCGTAAAGCCTGTTTGGCATTACACGGTATTACAAATCGCCGTGAACAAACTCCAAAAAACAGTTGAATGAATTGATTGTAGCTCAGATAGAAGGCCAAGATAGACATAAAAACAGACCAAATCAGATATCCGATGAAACTAAATCAAAAGTTTTACCTTCATTAAATCTCTCAAAGCAAGGAAATCACACTATTAATTAAAAAATTCATCCAGAGTGTACTTACCTGAGGAGCTAAATAAAAGAAAAATACACAAAGTGTACAGTGAATATAATGAAGAACACACTGTCGGTCTGAAAACTTTCTGTAAAAATGTTTGATAGTAAATTCACTATTTCATTAGGATATTCTCGAAAGGACACGTGACAGAGGATAGAACTAAGAAGACTATTGACGAAAAATCAAAAGCATCATTAGTACAACAGCTACATCAAAAGGAAAATGAAAATCAAGTACATTTAGCTAGAAGCGGGAAGTTTTATTCGATAAAAAGAAATTCATTTCCTTCAACATCCATGTTTTGTCAGACTTGGCCTTAGTGTTTTACTCGAACAACGAAAGTGTTTGCTGATGTCATATGCTCTATGCTTAATTTCTTTGAGAACATTCTATGCCCAATTGTAAAATATATTATTGTTTTCTGCGACACATGCGCGGGCTAAAACAAGAGTTTTACAATTATGAGTTTTCTTCACTACACTGGAAGAAGGATGGAAAGAGATATGGACTTTATAAATGCAAAATCTTACACTGCCACATCCAATGACTGAAGAGACATAATGAGGAATAGCAGAATAAAATGTCACAGTCGTTAATTGTGGCAAAGTAGTAAAGTTTGAATCATGGGCAAGTTTCTTTTCAGGGATTTATGTGAAAAAGTGTCCTTTCAAACTATCTTTTGATCTTCCTCTTGGAGATGATCACTTGGTGATCGAAACACGTATCGAGGTGTTAAAAATAACGATTTGGTGTTGGGAAAAAACTCCAGTAATAGACATCGTTAATTATACCTATTTTCCATTTACTTGCACGAAATCAAACTTTAAAAATGCAATTCTGAACATTTTGATGTGAGTGACCACGATCGTTTATCCCAGTGACCCTTCATATGATTCCAATCCAATATAGTACCTCCAATTGTCCTTTATTTAGTGACGGTTGGTTTCTTCACTATCAATCCCACACACGGCACTCTTGATAAAGATATATCCATTAAATTACAGCAATCCATTCACAGAGAGGTTGAGTTAACCTCGAGTGACACTACTTGGCAACGTCTAGTTGGCCCTTCAATTTTGTTTATATTGTTTTTATATATTATATGTTATTATATGTTATCATATGTTGTTTGTATTTGGAAATTAATAGATATCAAGTGGAATATTTCCACATATGAGTCCATGAAGATAACAAAATACGCGCAACAGATTTCGATTCCTGTACCATAGATCAATATGTGTACAAAGTTGGGTCAATCTTATTCCTCATGTCGAGAGTGTTTAATAAAACAAAATCGAAGCAGTGATGATACGAAGGTTTCTATGCATTTTAGGCATAACTTCGGTTGTCACTATGGAGTGAAAAAGGGTGTCAGGTCGTCCTGGAATGCCAAGTCTTTTAGTGAAGATAAAGAGCGCATATCGAACCCCATCGTTGGTAAACCAGTGAACTATTACTCTGTCGGCTGGGCAAGGAGATGAACTCATTTACACTGGTCAACACTATATGGAAATGGAGTTGAAAACTCTTATATATTGGTCACGCTGATAAGGATTGGCCAGAAAGCTTCATTGCACTCTATATTTTGTTTATCAATGTCCAGAACGTTAAGATGGCTATATATCATAATATAATCTTCTAGACATAATTGTAATGAATTATATTAAAAGCACTCACTTGTGTGTTAATATATTGTATTTAATTTGGTTTTATTTGGAACCACTGTTTTAATTTCATTTTTCTGATAAAGCATATAGCATTCACTTCATCTTATGTTTCACACCTAATTAGGATATTGCAAGTTCCAACCTATTAATCTCATTCCATATGTTCTGTTAGTTCACTTCATATAATTTTCCTTCATATTATATATTTATAGTATTAATGTTACTCATTTTATTTGACTCGCGTATTCGAACAGCACTTCCCATTTCCCACAACGAATTCTATATCCTCCGGAGCGTAGGGCAACACGCGTGGCTCTTCAATATCGCAAAGTGTTGCAGACAGTAATAAAGCACGATATAACCGCACCACAATATAACCGCATATGCTAAACATGCTGACAACATATGCGGTCTTAGCCTATATGTCTCAGGCGCCTCGCGACTGAATGGCAGCTGCCCTGAAGAGAAATGATCCAGACAGTTTCGGTCAGGTTGGAGCCTGGATCCCTTACCCTTACGGCCTTACGGCTGGCATTTGTCAAAGGGACAAATAGGTCATACTGATCAAGGGATGACGGCATGAATATCCTTTTTCATCAGTACCGTCCTTCACGGTGAAACCTCTTCCTAGCTGGGGATTATCCTAACTAACGGATTATCGTGGGTTTCTGCACAATCAAAGACTTGCCGATTTCTCGACTGAATGGACTGCTGAATGGATGCCAGCTACAAATATCTGCGGTGGCTTCATTTCGTACAAACCACGGAGCATTCACAATCATCCGTATCAACTTACTTTGCAATCACTCCAGAATGGAGATATTAGACGGAGCCGCTTGTCCCCAGACGCCTGAAGCATACATGATGACAGACATGAACATCGTTTTGTAGATCGTTATTTTGTTTTTTAGGATTATTTTGGATCGTCTATTGATCACAGGGTACTAACTTTAGATCCGATCTTCGATCTTTGCCTTCACAGTTATGATTTGCGGGTTCCAGGCGAGTCAACGGTCTATTAGAAGACCGAGATACTTCACCCGTGCTTGCCGCGCTTTCTGGCCGGAGGAGATATCGTTCTTCCCATGGTTCTCGCCAGAAATGCTGTAATTCATATTCCCTCATGGTCATTAACCACGCGGAGAAGAGGATCCCAACGTTCAGTATTGTCGTTATTATTATTATAATTTTCCAAGGTTGGGTCCGAGAATCATGTGCCCCAAACAAGGTATGAGCCAAGAATGACAGATTCCTATATTTGTCCGGCTAAAATTTCTGTCTTAGTGCGGCAAGTCAATATTATCTTGAGATTCGAAAATAGAGAGGGCATCATTCCACCAATGACTCCAATCATAACAGAGTGGTCTGGATCGTCTCTGGAGTTCGAAGACAAAATTTCGATATTTCATAATTTTTTCTTTTATTTCTTGGACGATATTCCTCAGAAGCTGAAAATCCACAACTATTATTGTCTTGCTCTGATGGTCAAGAATAACTACATCAGTTTTATTAGTTTGTGTGAGCCTGACGGTGAGGAACGAATAGTTACAATAAATGCGGAACTTCTTGTTTCCCACAACGGATTCAATATCCCCCGGAGCGTAGGATAACACCGATGTTTCCAAAAGTACCTTAGGCGGTAATAAAGCACTTTCAGGGCTGAGCTATGTCAATAGATATGTGTTGAGACCGCATATACTGGACATGCTGACAGAAAGTGTATTGGGGTCACTTGCGCCTCACAGCAGGAGCAGGCCTTGCACCTTGTGTCTGGAACTTCTGTCACGCGACTACGGTAGACTAAGATTTCGAAAACATCACCCTGGCAGGCTATGATGAATCCCTCAGTTTCCGATTTCAGCACACTCCACTTGAGAAATGAAGGTCAGGCGATTTGATGAGCCGAAGTCTCCAATATTGTTGAAGAAACCCTCATGTATTGGCTAATCATTATATTACCGCAACAGTGAAGTGATCTCTATGGCTTTTATATGGGCCTTTTCCTGGACGGATTCCAACCCGTTGACGGAGTTGTGATCAGTGTCGAAAACTAAACAGGGTTCATCAGCCGCTCGGGCAGCTGCCCTAATAGGAAAAACTGCAGTTTCCGCTCTCGTATAGTCGCAGATTATGCAGAGAAGGAAATATGACTTCATGAGTAGACACTCCAAACTCAAAATTTACGGCTTTCCTCTTGGAGGAAGTACAACCGTTGAACGTTCGATTTGAGATGAAAATTCCTATGAAGATGCATATTTTTTTGGGTAATCACGTCCAGTGGCTACAGATCCTCTTGGGTCTATTTCACTACTCCGAACGTAAAGAGTACGACAAGCACATTGACAGCAGCGACTTTGTTTTTCCCCGTTAGGTTCGACTATCAGATCTGTCGGAGTTTGTGCTGATACTCGCCGCGGAGACAGTTTTTCACCCCGTGGTAAGTGTTGATCTCTCGGGAATCCAGATGGTGCAGGATGCTTTCTTTTACGATCTGCACATCGTCTCCATAATCCTCGTATCATAGTCTTTTGAGAAAGACCATTGCATATTTGTCTATCTTGAATTCTATGCCGATAGCATGCGTTCACTCTTCCACCACCCTCAAGGACTGATTATCATTATTATTTTTATTATTACCGTCATTATTATTTCCATTAACGCATAGATAATTCCAAAAAAATTACGTTTCATTGGTGCTAGGCGATGATTGTGTTAAAAAAAAAGAGAAAGCACTTTTAGTTTGTAGTGGCGATTCTCCGCATCTGCTTTTGGTTGATTTGGATGTAATTTTGTCAGTCATGAGAATGAAGAAGTCGTGACTACTGATAGTCAAGCTTACAGTAATGTCCGAATGCGGGATGTTTTGGTGCAATGGAATTTGGAGAAACTTTGGGAAAACGTACTAAGTATCTGTTAAAGCAATGAATATAGTTACAATGTAACAAGAATTGTGAGAATTACAAGAAACAAACAGTATAGATCAATGAAATATTTTTGTGAAAGCACTATTTTCTTAGTTATTTTGTAAAAATAATTTTCAATTTTTTCAAGGAATAGTAATTCAATATAATTGAATAACTGGTTGACGTTTTACACAGTAATTAAATAAAATTAATCAGAGTCATCAACTTGGAGTCATTGTGTTTTCATTTTGTTTCCGTTACTATAATGATTGTTTTTTTATCTACTCTTCTTGAGATGTACATTATATTTCATTAGAAAAATAAAGTAGTTTTGTATTTTTTTTAATATTTCTAGTTTTATTAGTCAGTAAAAGTTACCGGTATTCATAAATAAACCCCAATCACGACAATATACCAAATAATTTTTATGAAAGGGAATAAAAAACAATTTCTTGTAATGGCCAATCTCTCACAAGTTATATAACTACCAATAGTGTGTACACAATCCATGGATTTTCATGGAGTTGCTACAATTATGGAAGCAAAAGTCTAACAACGTATTTGCTGAGGAAAATGTGGAACAGAAACAAAAATGGCTCTGTTATAGAGCTAGACTACTAGAAAAAAATACTCTGTATTGTTAATGAAGAAATAAAGAGTTGAATACAGTGGAAAACAATAATTACATCACCTTTTTTCTTCATAATCTGATGATTTTTCTGAAGTGATCTATACAGATCTATGCAAAAATCATAACTACCAAAAAATGATTATTCTTCTATGTGTCTTATTTGTTTGTGGATAACGAGAACTGATCACTGAAAATCTGGTCCACAGTGGGGTAATGAAACTATGTCGTGTCAACTTTATTGAATTTTCGTTACGTTCAACCAAACTTCTCCGTCGACTCCTGTGATCCTAGCAGATGGGGAGTACCTTATTGGGGTCTTTGTTTTTTCATTCAAAGTGACTTTGAAATTTTTGATAATAGCAGCAATTCCAACTTTAGTTTGCAATAGTCCAAATCTGGCCCCTGAAATGAGAAAAAAGTATGTTATAATGATTCATTGTGCAATTAGTCTAAAACAAAAGATACATTCACTGAAAAATCCGTGGGTACAAGGCTGAATTTACATCGGAGTAAATGTAGATTAGGTCAAATAAATGAATCGGCAGTAGCGGAACACGTGCTTAGTGAAGGAGATCTCCCGATAATGTTGGAAGCCCCCGATCATGGATACCATAGTCGACTTGTACGGGAAGCCATAGAAATCCATAAAAACACGGAGAACTACAACAGAAAACAGTTGGTAACGCTTAACCGGGTTTGGAATCCCATACTCAACGATGCTAAAGTGGCAACAGCGCCATGCAATATTACGACTCTTAGAGACCACTTATCACTCATTAATAAGTCAAATATCAATACCGTAATCAATAACAACCCGCAAATTGGCGGCGGGGATAGATACGTCATTAACAGGTAACAACACTTCGGCCAATAGCAACACATTAACAAAAGAGGCGAGCTACCCAATTCAACATAAATGCAACCTACGAACTAGAAATCATTAGTCATTGGTGAATCATCAAGATGAATAAATCTCTGAAGAAGCCACCCACTCGTGCTGGCGAAACGTTAGGATGCAGTTCCAATCTACGACAGCCTTTAAACCCGAATGAAAATAGGAACACTGAAATTTTCGGCCGCGAAAGCCTCAACCAATTTAACGTTACAAAGTGTTGTTAACAAATCATTCCAGCTATTTGTTCTGGTTTTATCTAGAATCAATTGTGAAAATCCTTTCATTATTGGATAGTGCAATTTGCATCATTCAGTGATAATGGGTTTCTTTATATATCATCATCATGAAATACGTGTTAGATAATATTGGGCGAATTGTTTATGCTTTTGGAAAAAGATACGAAAACTGCATTCTTGCACCTATAATATATAATCATAGGTTTGATAAAAGACAACCAGATAAAAGGGTATTTTTGCTGCAAAAACCAAATTTGCAAGAACTGGAAATGTCCATTACTAGAAGTTAGAACTTGCATGCCCAGTGATGGATGAAGGTAGTTACACTCCATACTTTTTGTTTTTGTTGCAATTTTGTTGCAGTGCATATGAGTTATAATACATAATGAAGTTGAGCACCACATCCTTCTTAATATATGTTTTAAAAAATTAACATTTTTTTAACCACTACCAACACTCACCTATGCATATTCTAGGTCCTTCCCCAAAAGGCATATAGGCAAAAGGGTGTCTTCTAGCTTTGTTCTCCTCATTGAATCTCTCTGGATCGAACTTATCCGGTTCGGGATAGTATTCTGGATCCCGATGGATTCCTAGAACTGGAATATTCACTGCAGTTCCTTCGTCTAGTACGATGTTGGTACCCGGAATAGTATAAGCTTTTTTACAAACTCTCCTAAGGACTGTAGCTGCTGAATGTTTACGAAGAGTCTCTGAAATAAAGGTCTGTAATAATAAAATCCTTCAAAAGAATTGAATTTCGAATTTAAGTCCGTATCATTCGACTCCCGTTCCTATCAAAAGAAAAGAGTTTTTGGATCAAAACTCATTTCTCTTACAAATAAACTTGACGTATTTTGGATTTCGACATATTCGATGGCCCTAGATATAATGAAAATGGCAAGGTAGGATCGAATATAAAAACACATATAATTTTTGATTTAACGGTCAATGTTGTCCGATTGTTGAGTCCAAAATATTGAAAATACCCTAAATTTAATGTACTTGTATAATCCAAGAAAATATTTTCCTAGCATGTATCACACAGTACCCAACTGTACATGCTAATAGCAGTCAAGTGTTTTTTAATAAAACAATAATTCGTAACTCGCATTGTTATCTTGATATTTGAGATGACTCATTTTCAAGAGCATTGTCTTTAATGATAATTCGGATGAAGAGTCATTCAAATAAATATATCAATGTACAAATTTGTTTAAATTAATCATTTTGCAAACATTTTTCGACGAATGAGAAAAATATATTCAGTTCGTGATAATTATTTTTTTCGAAATTTAATTCTATTGAAATAAAATAAAGAATTTGATCTACATAACCTCAACCCATTTCAACATACTAACCATCAATAACTTTCTCCAGGTATTTCATCTCCATAACAGAATCATAAGTAAACTGCATATCATGCTTCTTCAGAACCATATTGATTTCCTGTCTCAATCTTTCTTGTATATCCTGGTTTAGGGACAGTTCAAGCAAAGCAAAAGTCATAGTTGTGGCGGATGTTTCAAATCCTGCTATAAAGAACACGAGACACTGCGCTGCAACTTCATTGAAAGACAAAGTGTCTGAGCCTTTGTTCTTCTCCTCTTCCTTTGTAATATTTGCATCGTCGGTGACTTTGCCCCTGTTTTTCAACTGCAGCAATAAATGCATGAAGTCTTTTCTATATACGTTATTCTTTTCTCTGTAATCCACCGTTTCCCTAACCATATTCATCAGAAAATCTTCGGTTGTCTTGTTGGTCAGTTTGAAACTTATAGCATGCAAGAAGTTATTAGGAAGCGTCATTAACATAAGTGCCTTGATTTGTCCGCTAATGCTTCCTTTGAATATTCGCCTTCCCCACTGCCGAAACTCTGAGTCTGGGTTCTTCAGACTGTTGCAGTCGATTCCAAAAGCAACTGAACCAATCGCGTCGGTTGTAAATCTAGCGGACACTTCTTTGATATCCACCGCATCTTGGAGGATCGAGTGCTCACTTAGGATGTCTTCAAGGCCGGAAGTGCAGGCAACTAAGGTTTGAAACATCATCTTCAGTTTTCCTGAAATGGATAGAAGGATTATTTTCATAGTTATGATTTTTGTTCTATTAAAATAATAATAATAATAATAATAATAAAACGCATCCGGAGCATGCCGCCTTTTCCGCCCAAAATCTTAGGGATTACGTATCCTATCTTCGGCGGCAGAGCTATATAGCTCCTTCCCAGCCTGCTAACGAAGTGGTAGAAGTGACAGTTCTACCACCCGTTGGCACGGGTCATGCCACCAATGGAGACAATCAGAACACGCATGGCGCTCCACAGGATTAGGCCCCTGAAGCCACAAGATCTGGCTCGTTTGGATGCGGAGGTTCATGGTGTTCTAACAGAAGAGGCTGACATCTGGCAAATCAACACCGCCGTGTATAACGTCGTCCAATCGCTTTCCGAATCGGAAGGACGAAATCCCGGCCTTGCGGTTCGGAAGATTGAACGGCGTGTACACAAGATGGAGGCTAAGATCACGTCGGCAAGACAACACGCGTCTCGTATCCAATGTGTGATAGATTACAGGGCGGCCAACAGGCCTTTCACGCCTGCAGTGCGGCGAATAGCCGCCAATCTACGACGTATCCATCACACTTTAAGCCAAGACGTGCTGCTGACCACCAAACAGCACTGCCTTGATAGGATACGAATGCTAGTGGCTGCTAAGAAGTCACTAGTGAGGCGAGCGAGAAGTATCGCGGAAAATCTTAGGTTCCGCGAGAAACCTTCTCGCCTATTCCAAGTGCCTCCACGTGTTGTGGATAATCCGCCGACCGCTGATCAGGTGGAATCCTTCTGGAAGGATATCTATGAACACCCGCAGTCACTCAATTTAGACACTCCAGCCCTAGCGCAGTTCGAAGCTTTCAACAGAGAGCTTCGACAGCCTGAGCTCAATGAACTGCGCAACCCGATAACCCCGGATGACGTTCGAAGGGCCCTTGTTGGTTCCAAGAACTTTGCTGCTCCAGGCCCAGATGGTCTGAACACGTATTGGTGGAAGAAACTACCAAGTACCCACCGCCATCTGGCCAGAGTTTTCAACTCATGGCTGGACGGAGAGCAGCCGATTCCGGACTGGTTTGTCGAGGGGCGGACCGTTCTTATCCCCAAAAGCGGAGATTTGTCGATTCCTAAGAATTACAGACCGATAACATGCTTGAATTCGTGTTATAAGTTGTTTACAAGCATCTTATACACACGAATACTCACCGCAGTTGACCGAGTATTCGAACGGATATATGAGCAGAGAGGGTCGAAGAGAGGAGTTGCTGGATGTAAAGAGAACCTACTCATCGATAGATGTGTAACGCAGGACTCGATACAATATAAGCGTAACCTCTCTATGGCCTGGATCGATTATCGTAAGGCATTTGATACAATTTCGCATGAGCTCATCTTGCATTTGCTCAGATGCCTTGCGGTACCCGACAACATAGTGAGATGCATCGAACAACTGATACCACTTTGGCGAACTCGCTTCACCATAACATCTGGTCAAGCAAGAGTCCAAACAGGGTGGGTCACTTTTAGAAGGGG
>WOGP01005929.1:0-12762 GCA_015342065.1 Leptinotarsa undecemlineata | reverse complement strand
ACCACTTAACTGGAATGTATTTTTTATTTGTAGAGTATTTTCTCAATGGGCAGTATTTTGTCACCGCATCGTTGTAGGATTTTACCAAAAGATTTGCCAAGTAATTAACATTTCCACTAGATTCAAAAATTGACCAATCAACAGAGTCTAGGGCATTTCTTATTTTTGAAATGGATTTCTTACTGAAATACTGAAGGCTTTCGCGACTGAGGTTTTTAGTGTCACACTTTTTCGGGTTCTGAAGCCGTGGATCTTTGGATTTTTTTGCTGACGTTTCGCTGGCGCGACTGGCTAGCTTCTTCAGAGGATCCTGGATCAATATCCGATGATCCGATTATCCTATAACCTTCAAAAATAATGAGAATGTATGACTTTTCACAATTTTAACTACTAATTTTGTAAATAATATTCGATTATTTTTTTTTCTATGAGTTTTCATTTTACTATGTAAATTTGATATGGTCATAATATTATAATAACAATTATAATAACAATTTTGATGCTTTCATTTTTCGAAACATTAATCAATTCAGCAGTGACTTCTTGAATATACGGTATAGGAATCTAAATGCGATAAGTTTGGTTATTTGTAGTATTATCTTGTGGAGTTTCTGATGAGCTGGGAGGTATGTTATTTGAAGTGATAAATGATAATTTGTTAACTGAATAGGTTTGATGACAATTTTCTAACAGTTTTTGTTTGAATTCATGATTAATTTCATTTTCTTTGAATCGTATGAATGATAATTGGTAAGTATGTTACTACTTATTGATTAATCTTTGATCTTCAAAATTGAATCATCAACAAAACGTCAAATAAAAGGTTTATCGAAGTTAGTGCATCATCCAAAACAAAATCACTAGTTTCGCACGGGCACCGCTCTAAGAGCGTTTTAAGGATTTTCCTGTAATGTTTGTGTTTCTCTTTGAAAAAATAACTTGACAAAATATGTGAAATATTAGAGCTCACGGGTATACCAAAAATTTGTTTATAAAATACATTTACCAAAAACAAAGTATGATGACTCGAACAGAAATTTGAGAACCTTCATAATATTGAATTTATTTAGAGTACAATATTTCTCCATTTCACACCATTTCTTATTTGAATATCCCTATATTAGAGAAAAAGTAAATTAGTAAAAGATAACATATGAGCTAATGAGTACATAATTTTCAAATATTTCGAAATTATTTATAAATGTATTGAATATAAAGGAATCTTCAACGTTATATCATTCGAAGAAAATGAAAATAAATACGATAAAAAATCTCAAGACCAGAAATAAAAGACTTCCACATCCAAATTTATATCAGGAATCTTTCGAAGAATTTCAACAAACGCTTTCCGACAATTATTATTTAACCCATTCAGTTGCATCTCTTGGAACACGATTAGACGATGAATCATTCAGAATAGCAGTAGGACTTGGGATGGGTTTATCTATTTGTGTGCCTCATACTTGTGTTTGTGGTAGTATAATTGATTAGAAAGGTACACATGGTTTGAGTTGCAGAGAAGTGCAGGACGTACATGTCAACATCACCAGGTTGACATATTGAAACGAGCTATGGTGTCAGCGGATGTTCCTGCAATTCTGGAACCCTTAGGTACCAGTCGAGATGATTGTAAAAAACCGATGGTATGTCTCTCATACCATCGAAATACGGTAAACCTGTGGTAAAGGACTTCACTTTGGCACGGTCGCGGCTTCCCATCTAGCCGAAAGTTCGAAGTCTCCTGGAACCGCAGCATTGTCTGGCAAAAAATTGAAACGGAAAAAATACCAAACAACTATCTGTTCCATCCAATAGCGTTTGAAACTTTTAGTGTTTATGGCCAGGAGTCTCTGTTATTCATTCATGAACTCGGAAGGAGAATAGGCCTAATCAACGAAAGATCACCGTTCTACCTCTTTTTTGATAGAAATAATTAGTATTGCTATTCATCGTGGTAATGCTGCTTCGGTCCTTGGAACTATTCCTTCTTCACATAAATTCGATGAGATCATTCATTGTCCTAATTTCAGTGCGGAATTGAAATCTCTTCGAAACAAGCCGAGATATGTGGATATTCATCAGTCTCCTATCCACCTTCTTCATTTTCAGTGCGGTCAATGAACTTAGGCATTCTTGTCCCCCAAATTAATATGAGTTGCAGTCCTCGTGGTTCTGGTTCATTTTCAGTTAAAGAGCTTCATGAAGCAAGAGCCGAACCGATCCCTATAGCGTTTCCTAATATGATTAATAACCAGTCCGTGCAAAGCTTATTGTTAAATCATCTGAAAATGGTACTTTCAACAGGTGATGCTCGAATATATTGCCAAACATGCGCCAAACTAATTGACTGTTATAGGAACACAAGTATAGCTGAGGCACCAGTCAATCTAATAATAACACTGATGATCTTCAAACATGACTCAACCTCTGACGAAAGCATCAAACTCTTACGAAGCAAACCACTATTATAATCTTCATACAGTCATTGTTCACTGGCCAAAGATGAAACGGACTGGTTCAAGTTTGACCATAGTCATGTCGCTAAGTGTCCTGGTGATGTATTAAATTTATTGAAGCCTCTGGAGATACCCTACATTTTGTTTCATGAGAGCACATTGGCAGATCAAGATCTTCAATGATGTGGTGCTGCAGGTTTTTTCGGGTTTTTCTGCAGCTGAAAAAGCAAATGGTCCACTGGAATCAATGAAGTCGCCCCGGAGCGCCAATTAATTTTTGTTGTTGTTTTATAATTTCGTGATTTGTATTTTGGAATTTATATACATTTTCTTATCAGTTGAGAAATTATTAATTAGCAGTTCAAATATAACATATCTCATAGCTCATCACAAATTTCACAAGATATTACTGCAAATACCCAAAGTATAGTCACATTCAGATCCTTACCGTATATTCAACACCTCACTAATACCTCACACAACAATAATTTTTATTGTTGTTTTAATTTTTATCGTTCAAATAATATTTTCTTTCTAATTATAAAAAAAAGAAAAAAAAGGCAATACATTGCCGAAAGTCGATATATGACCGACATATGGCCAGTGTTATATAACTAAATAGCCCGCTATAATTATCTGAAACCTCAAGAAAGAGAAAAAATAAAAAACAGTAACCAATCTTCTACTCGAGGAGTTTTGCACAAGCGCAACATGTGTTTCGCTATAGTTTACTTGAAGTAAAAACACGCCCTGAAAAGCTGTTGTTTTTGTAAAAATGTTCAATGAAAATCTCACAATGAAGTGTTTCTTGAATACGTTAAAGATTTTCATCAAGTATCGGCCGATTCCATCCATCACATAATTAATCATTTATTTCATGTAAGAGAGATAAATTTCCAAAACATTAACCATTCATACAGTAGAGATGAATATGGACATTAATTTTTTAATTAATATTAATCTCATTTGATAGGCAAACTTTATAAAAACAAATACGCATAAACAGAAAGGAACTATGTCTCTAAGAAGGATAGTTATCCATTGCCAAAGATTCATGACACTCTCACTACGCTTCAAGTAACATTTTATTATGAAATGTCCACTGAACAGTTCACAAAACCAGAACACGTGTTTCACTATATGTACAATAGCAAATTTATCACACACAACGCTTGTTGGATGAATGAGGTTTTCTGTCTGAAGAGCTGTTACTGGCAAGTCGAAATTTATCTCTAGAGAAAACATAATTTTCTATTACATGTAAGTTGTATTAGCTCAAATTTTTCTGTTCGAACTATACTACTCCCCAGCTCCTTTTGAAAGGTTGATGGAACAGGTTCTGAGAGGTCTCACAAGGAAGATTCATGTCCAACTGAATGAATTTATTTCAACAGAAAAAAAAGAGAATGAGAATTGCCAGGAAGTTGAATTCCAAGAATTGCTTTGATATTCAGGTAGCGAGTAGAACAATTTGGTAATAACCGTTGAGAACGGGTGGAGATCGACCCAACAAATATCGAAATTGTGAAGAACTAGCCTAGACCAAGAGGTTAAACACAAGATACGAAGTTTCTTCAGATTGAGCATGTATTACATAAAATTTGTCGAAGACTCCGGACGGATCGCCAATCCTTACACCATTCAACAGTTTAGCAGATCATTCGATGTGGGTGCTAACAGCACCCACATCGAAATAGAGAACTCCATGCTCGACTACGATGCATCTCAATAAGAGACGTTTTTATACTGGTAGAAAATCACAGAATTATGTGCATTATGATCTCTGAAAAGCCAGGTTGCACGATGGGTAGAGATATTTCAGAAAAATAATTCCAAGTGGTAGATGTGGCGAGCACATCACTGATTTCATCTATAGGAGTAAAGAAATTACTGCCAACAGCTGGGAAACAAGGTCATCAATCAAGAGAAGTTATATAGCAAGGAGCATATACCCGGCACAAATGTCAGTAGTCTTCTTCTGACGGTACGTAAAATCTTACTGGACTTGGAAGGAATTCCTAAGTTCGAGCTATGACCTATTATATCGCATGTGAAAAAGTGAAAGTGGTTTTAACAAGAACAATTTCATAGTAGCGGAGAAGGAAAGGTGTGAACGATGAGTCCTTTGCGCTTCGAGAAAGAGCCTCAACAAGAAATCCAAGAAAAATGGTACAGTATCTTTCGGGAACCCCCTACGAGAGAATCTCAAAATGGCATAAAGTTGACCCTTCTCCAATTTGAGAGAACGTACGGTAACAGAGATGTTCCACAATAACGTGGTGCATGGAATATACTTTTTGGAACTACACAGGGACGAAATTTTGAATCAGGGCTGTATCACTTGATGACACAAACCATTACTAATTGAGAAAACATGATTAACTTCAATTCATCCACAGTTAGACGGAATGATTGAACAGCACAACAGAACAAATAGTTCACTAAATTGATGGATTTAGCCGTTGCTACATGGTAGGAGATCAGAATGAAAAGAGAAATGAAAGTTTCTATGTTTTTACCACTTTTAATTGTAACTAACCTTACAGCAGTTTCGTCCTATATGGACATTTTCAAACTTACACAACAAACACAGTTTATTGTGCAAGTTTGAAAATGTCCAAATAGGATGAAACGATGAAACTGCAGTAACTGTGTAATAAACTGTGTTTATTGTGTAAGTTTGAAAATGTCCATATAAGACGAAACTGCAGTAACGTTAGTTACAGTTAAAAGTGGTAAAAACATAGAAATTTTCATTTATCTTTTCATTAACAAATAATTCGTTTATGTATGTTTCAGAAAATCAAAATCCAGAAATAATAACAAAAATCGGTATTCCTCCTGGCATATATGGGTGTGTACTCCATGAAGTAAGGCTTTTCTGCATCAATGCTCATAACTGGATCAAAAGAAAACTAACGTCGGACCTACTATTTGGTTTGTCAGCCAATGAATACGAATGCAGAAAACGCTCACGAGTTCATCGACAAAATCAGGGACGGACTGAAAAAAGTGCCTATGGATGATCAGCGGTTAGACAATAAACCATGCACATATACAAAGTTCAACACAGCAATTTAATGTCATCAGATATTATAACAGCAAAACTATCAATCAGTACATGTTTCGAACCTGAAAAGTTTCTTCATCTGCTAATTATTAAAAATTATGGAGAAGAAAATATTTTACGGAGAAAAGAAAATTGTCACATGTTAACAATGAACCAAAAGGTCACAAGAACATGTTAAGCATAATGATGAAAAAAAAATTTTAAGGTAGTGAAAAACGGAGAAATTTATAACATCATATTTCTCAGTGATTGAACTATGGGCGGCTTGAAGCCCTTTTGTTTCATTGCTAACATGTGACAATTTTATTTTCTCCATGAAACATTTTCTTCTCCATAATTTTAAATAATTATCTGCTGATGTACCTATATAGTTTCGAGACATGTACTGATCGATGGTTTTGCCGTTCTAACATCTGATGGTGATATTAAATTGTGGAGACGACTTTGAGTTTTTATTCTTCGCAAATCTACTGCGCTACACTTTGAGATACAATGGATTTCTAAAAGAGATTATTTTTTTCTCTACTTTAAAGATTTCTGCCTCAAAAATTATTGCCGTGTCAATAGCATAGCCAATAAATTCGCCCTCACTGTGCAATTTGAATAAATCATCAATATAAATGTTGAACAATAATCATCACAATTAACTTGCATTTGATTACTAATGGTATCGTTCACTATTACAGCTTGCTTTCTGTTTTCGAGGTAGTTTTTATTTTTTATAGATTAGAGTTACGACAGACGTTTTAAAAGTGTCGGGCAAGATAACACACCAATGGTTGAAGTATAAAAGATAAAATTGATTCCAGTTCTTCCGCTCTGATTTCATCGATACCAACTGACTTATTATTTTTTAGGTCTTCAATAAGAGAACTCAGTTCTCTACATGGCCTCTAATAAGAGAACTCAATTCTCTTATTGGAGGCCGTTTCAGAAATAACACGTTAAAAAGTAAAACCTCGTTAGTCCTTAGCTCGCACAAGTTTCGACTTCTGAGGGTTGTTGTTCGTAGGGGTGCGCCAGCTGGTTAACGGAAAAACATATTTCAAACAGTTTTTTTTAAACAATTCTTCTGTATCGGTTGATGATAAGACTAGTGAGTTACCAAGAATATTGGTAACTGATGCAAAACTATCGTTTGGAAACATTCGTTATGGAATTGAATCAGTTATCGTTCACAGGATTCCTACATAATATACTAAATAAAAGAGTTACAATTTCTTTTATATGAGAATAGCTGTTTCAGGAGGGCTTTTTCTTACAGTTTGTGTTTGAAAGTTAATTATTTGCATGATCTACATCTACATATTCATGTTACTTCTTTTGAAATTGATTGCTTCCTTCCTTTCTTTGCTAGTTCCAATTCTTTGTTATTTGATTTTTTTTAAACCGAGCGAGGAAGATTAATCTTCCTCTTGAAGATGATCACTTCGTGATCGAAACACGTGTCGAGGAGTTAAAAATAACGATTTGGTGTTGGAAAAAACTCCAGTAATATTAATTACTACACCAAAGGTTCCAAACAGTTCTCTTCGAGAATTGATTTCTAAAAGTGAAATATTCAATTGTATGTGAATCATAATATTGAATGCTGCTGCTTTATAATATCATGGATGTATAGATGCATTGTGTATAATGATTGTTTGTGGAAAAATGCAAAATCATGTTTATTATTGATTCCAGCGATTGTCGAGAGTAGGAAATTTATAGAGTTATTCACCTTCATCTCAGTTAAGAATTCAATCGAAACAGACCGAGATATCATCTACATATCTGTACCAGTATGAAAAATGGATAAATAGCCTGATAGTATGGAGTTTATTCTCTAAGTTGTCCATGAAAAGTTCCGCTAACAAAGGACTTAAAGGGGTTCCCATACTAGATCCTCGCTACAAGAGAAAATATTGTTATTGCATTGAAAATCATTTTGAGCTAGATAACTCTTCAACAAATCAAAAATTGTCTGTTTAAAAATTTGATTAATGTGATTTCTTCTTAAGAGACCTTCAACTAACCCGTTTGTTTCTATTGGTGGAATACTAGAAAATACATTGTCGGAAAGAGTTATGTTTTTAATGTTACCCACTAATTGGAACGTATTATTCACACTGAATCGTGGTTTGAGATTTCTGAATTTATTTTTATGAGCATTTCCGAAACTTTCATGGATAGAGCAGTTACAAACGATAGCACAGATCTGATTTGGAAAATCAGACCTGTGTAATTTGATGAGAGAATAAACATTGAGTGGTTGTGGATTCATGACAAATGCTTTCCAGTTTCAAATTCACTCATCACTACCTCTATTGATTTTCCATTCATAAATGAATCAAAATATTTATTCACAATGGATCATTTTGATGTATGGCTCTCCCGCTTCCTGGAAGAACGTTTCCTGCAACTAGCCGTCGATGGATATCTCTCGAATAATTTCACCATCATCGCTGGTGTTCGCCAGGGATCCATATTGTCTTCAACCATCTTTTTATTGTATATATTGCTTTGCTAACAACAGCACAGTTGTCTCGTCATTCCATTTGGATTCCAGGACATTTCGAATTGGGGTGAAAGTAACCAGGGTCAAGTCAATACCACGAAAATCCAGGCATCGATTTTCTTCAAAAATATAAATGTCTCCGAATCGGATATAATCATGTCAGGACAGACAATTCCGCTTTCTTCTTCGATAAGTTTGTTGGGGGTTGAAATGGGCATCAATATGTCATGTCATGATCATGTCCCTGGATTTGCAAAGGCTGCTTCTCAAAAGCCTAGTACACTGTTCCGAACCAGGAAACTGTACATACATCAGCAGTTTTTGGTGCTTGATAAAGCTCAGATCAGACCTTTGCAGTATTATTGACATGTATGGAGCTCCGCCTCTAAGCATACTCTGAAGCTGCTGAATTCCATCCAGAAAGGAGCCATCCGCCTGAATGAAGACTCGAATATCACTTGCAACCTTGATAGTCTGAAACACCGAAAAAAGATTGGAGATTTGTCTCTCTTTAATAGATACTTTCACGAAAGATGTTCAAGAGACTTCTGTTCTGTTTCATCGTTTTGAGGTTCAACCCAGTACAGCGAATTTCACTGCTTGAGAACTCCTAAAAAAACAATAGTTGGACTGAAGAGTGATCTGAGTAATTTCATTGGCTTTGGCCTATATGAACTGAACGTAGTTAAACACTTTTTTCCACTCCGGAACAAAAATACTTCATTTCGACGCACTTCGCGCTAACCAAGGTAGTATCACCAGGAGATGAATGAGATTTAGCTATATCCTGATTGTGCTAACTCAGTTGGCCAAACACACATCGAGAAACAGTACTTTTGTTCTGGTGTACGAATTAGGAAAAATATTTCAAATATATATATTTTACGCCAGAGGTTCCAAACAAACTTAAGAATCCGGCACTGCACGCATATTCATATATGAGGCACAGAAGGTGTCTTAATTAATAAAGTAATCACACTCATTACTCAAGAATCCGAGATCGTTAGGTACTAAGAAATATGCGGTTCGAATTCGTGGAATTTTCTTATCTTCCCGAATGCAGCAGAGCGCAGTAAATAATCACGATTTGCATCCAAATACTGGCCGACTACGTGTTTAATGTAAAAGATTAGGTAAAATGTTTTCAAACTCACAATAATGTCTGGCCGATTATTTCTAAAAGCAATAGCCTATTAATACTATTTAAAAGCCAAGGTGGACATTCGTTACTACTTCGGGAGGGAAACGACTCGATCGGGTAGAACCGTAATTCGTCGAGTGTACTACTTTATACCATCAGTCGACCCGATCTTAGCTTCGACACACTATCTCACTTGAAAACAAGGATGCAGGCACTAATGCATTTCACTTGTAAGTGATTATTAATCTGAGAGTGTTTAAAGTTAACAACTGGCCTACAATAGTGTTACAGTGCCGTTTTAATACTTTGGAATTTTATTAAGCTATTTTTGCATTTTTGTCCTCATGAGAATTGGGTACTGTTACAGCGTTTCATGTACGACTCTTTAAGTGCTTCATTATCTCGAATTTGCTCATGCCATATGGTTTCTTGACGAATATAAATTAATGAAAGTGTTATTGACAGATGTCTGTACATGTATGATATCTGGGAAAAACTACCCCTGGAGGTCTACATAAACACAGTAGAGTGTAAAACACTGATTTTTAGATATTTGATCTGTCTGTGCGTTTGTGCGCGCTAATCTCCAAACCGGATTAACTGATCACGTAACATATCGATCTATAGGGTTAGGTTCTTCCAACACTGGTTCAGTAAATGATTGACCAACATCGCTGCTGTCTGTGAGAGTGTACAGGAGAATCCAAGACAGTCGATTTCGCATGGCTCACAAGACCTCAGCCTTCCGCAGAATACAACTTGGCGAATTTTGGTAATTTATGCCGGTACTCGTCCATAATTTAACTGAAGGTAAACGGCCATATACATCGACGTTCATTGAAAAATCATCTTCAGCGATGAGACCCATTTCTGAATGATTGGGTACGTGAACAAATAAAATTATCGAATTTGAGCCATACCAATCCACATGAAATTCAAGAGCTTTCAATGCATCCCGAAAAAATCAGTGTTTAGTGTGAATTTTGGGCTGGCGGCCTCATGGGTCCATATTTCTTCTAGAATAACGTTGGCCAGGCTATCACTGTCAACGGTGAGCTCTATAGGTCGATGATTATCAACTTCCTTTGACTTGAATTGGATGACCAAGACACCAACGACATGTGGTTTCAAGAGAATGGCGCTACGTGTCACATAGCTCATGTCACATTGGATATTCTGCACGAGCGATTTGAGGACATGGTCATCTCACGTGAAAGCCACCGAAATAGTGCTATTTGACCCCGTTAGACTTTTTCATGCGGGATTTTCTTAAGTGGCAGGTGTATGCGAATGTGTCACCCACATCGGCTCTCAAAGTCAACATAACATATGCCATCGGTCAGATATAGCCTGATTTATACGCCAGAGTCATGGAAATTTGGGCGTTTCATATGCGCTCCACCCAAAGAAGCTGTGTCGAACATTTGAACGATGTTTTAGTCGACACATAATGGCATCAATAGGTATTTCAAAGAAGTAATACCCTAGATAGGAATCATTCAATTACTCCAACGACCGGAAAACAAAGAAGTCATCATTGCATAGCAAAGAACAAATACGCGGCACAACTATGATAAGTTTTCTAATAATAGTGTGATAGTCAAATCTTATTGAACTCAGTGAGTTCCCTCAGTTTAATCTTAGCTCCATTAACCCAATAAAATCCAAAACACTGATTTTGTGTTTGTGCGCGCTAATCTCAAAACCGGCTTAACAAATTTGAGTGCGGTTTCAACTAATGTAAGATTCACTCAACTTCAGCCTGATATAACGACATTGAAGGGACCGTATAGTTTTCGAAGTTATACCCGATAGTTGTTATAAGCAATACATATACACAAGTATGCAGTTGTATTGTCGTATACTCGTATAGGTATAGGTTATGTGTGTAAACTTGTTTTCAAATGAAATGTCAAAAAAAGAAATAAAAATGTCTAGTCAGAAATAATTGGAGTACAAAATGTATCTTCTTAGCTGCCTACAATACAGGTTATTATACTACACTAGTTTTTAAAGTAATCAGTAATTTTAGCCTGCTTTTATTTAAGAGCAGTCTCAAATATGCTTTGCATTTTACGTTTCATACTGCTCAAGGAGTATCATCAGTATCAAACTGGTGGTTGAAGGTAAAAAATTTTTGCAAAACTTTTATA
Organism: Leptinotarsa undecemlineata; assembly: GCA_015342065.1. Taxonomy (NCBI): domain Eukaryota; kingdom Metazoa; phylum Arthropoda; class Insecta; order Coleoptera; family Chrysomelidae; genus Leptinotarsa; species Leptinotarsa undecemlineata. The sequence continues at coordinate 1,445 of WOGP01005929.1, read as the reverse complement.
GCGCCAAGTGCCTTGGAAATTGTTGGCTGAAACTGTTCTTCAAGGTCTTGATGGTCTTGGTTTTCTTCGTCAGTGTTACTTTCAGCTTCTGCAGAAATTTCTTCCTCAGTAGCTGAAGCGCATACGGCGACACTGTCATCTATTCTAATACATTCCTCTATCTCAATTCTTGGTTCTGTAGCAGTAGATCTTTGCAACTGAGCAACCAATTGAGCGAATGGTACGTTGTCATCTTCATCTGTAGGAGATTGTATCATTCTTGCTAGCGGAATATCATCGTCGTCCTCCACATGTGATGGAGAAAGACCTTTGAAACCGGCATGGCGGAATCAGTTGGATATAGTGAACTGTGTCATTTGTAACACTTGAAGTTTTCTGTATTGTGTTTTTGAAGATCACTCATTGGTCCATAGGCTGTAACATTACATTGGGCGGTAAAAACACAAGCTTTATGCATTTCAGATTGGAGACTTCAGGGTGAGGAGGACAGTTGTCTACTAGGAGAAGAATTTCATTTGTTCCAGACTTCAATTCTGCATCCCAGCTACGCACTCATTTATCAAAAATTTGGGATATCATCCGGGACCTAGTGTTGTTTTCGTAAGTTACAGGCAAACAGTGAATGCTCTTAAAGCAACGCGGTTGTTTAGCTTTTCCTATCACTAAAAGTTTTTTCTTACATGTATCAGTCATGTTTGCCGCAACCAATACTGTAATTCTTGTTTTGGACAACTTTCCGCCTTGCATTCCCCGCCTTTGAATTTAAGTGTTTTGTCAGGGGTTAAATTGTAGAATAATCCTGTTTTATCAGCGTTAAAGAGTTCCTCTGGTGAATATCCTTCGCACAGCGCAGGCCACTTATGGGAGAGCCACTTTCAATCACTCCTTCAGGAACGCCAGCCGCCTCATCGCAAACTTTTCCTGCCACAATATTATGACGAGCACGAAAACCTTGTACCCAAGACGATGAACACTCAAAATTTTCCTTACCAGTGACACGAGCAAAGTCGTTTGCTTATTGAGACGTTGTTTGCCCTCTGATGTTTAAACCATGTTAATAAAGTATCTTCTATAACTTGTCCTCGATCTTTAAGTTTTAAAGAGTTGTTTTCGAAAAGAGCTTTAATTTTTCCTCTGTTCTTCCAAATCGTTAATACTGTAGAGTGCGAAACTCCTCATTCCTTTACAATTTCACTATTTAACTCGCCATTTTCTAATCTCCATATGATATGAGATTTTTTTTCAATAGAATTGGCGCGGTGGTAGTGTGCCCGACTCACGATCAGAAGGTCGTGGGTTCGATTCCTACCTCGACCAGATATTTTTCTCGAGAGAATTTATCTGGTGGAAGCTGGGATGATTCTGCAACCGTGTTAGGAATCACACGTTAAAAGGTAAGACCTCGTTAGTCCTTAGCTCGCACAAGTTTCTCAACTTCTGAGAGT
>WOGP01005928.1:0-12762 GCA_015342065.1 Leptinotarsa undecemlineata | reverse complement strand
AGTTTTTGGCTTTCTACTACTCCATCTTGATACAAAAAAGAGGATAAGGGAATCTTCCAAAGAAAGGAAGGAAGTAATCAATTTGCAAATAAGTAACCCTATACATGGATGTGTAGATCATGCAAATAAATAACTTTTATACTCTTGACGAGTTTTTAAATACAAAAATGTGATTTGCTACTGTGTATTTTCCTTGTCCATTCTTGTATATGTATTTTTTGCCAATATAAGGAAATAAATAATATGAAATAACTAATTTTATATGAAGATTAGATTATATAAAAAACACGTTTTCTATTCAGTTTGTACTCGTTATTTTACAATAGTGTGAAGATGTATAACCAACCATCTGCCGAGTTACTCAGAGACAAATATTCACTCAATCAATACAGGAAAATAATCAATGAATTTTTGAGTAGTGAACCCTATTATAGTTTGACTAAGTTCCATACCGTGCGTATGGAACAAACCATTGTTTGTTGTTTTCATTCACTGTTTTTTATATTTTTCTTCGGACAATAAAGCCTCATTATTATTATGAAAAGAGTCATTTTCGTTAATTCATCACAATTTTCGTATATGAACAACAATTATCAAATAAACATTCTGTAAACTGTAATGATATTGTACTCTACTAATGAATTTTCAAAAAGAATTGTACAAAAATTATATATTAATCTATTGAAAGCACTTTACTCCCACCAGAACACGTTGATAACGTTTTGTTTAAGCAATGAAAGATATGATATTGAGAAAGAATTATCAAGAAGGTAGCTGAAAATACAGCTTGGCAAATCTAGCTGTGCATCTGAATATTGGATGCTCAGTGCAGAGTGAGGCGAGAGCTCTTCAACATAGAAGAACTCGTGTAGGAACATCGTGTTAATATAGTAAGAGGAGAAATTATTCTGTGTGGTGAACTCGTTGTTATCTTTGAAAATGCCTTGGAACAGTAAACTAAAAAAAAAGAGTTCTAAGTGGACGAAGCAGAGAAATTGTGAATAGCGTATTGAGATTTATGCAACCGAAAGCAGCGGCAGATTTTTTTTGCGAAGGTAAGAAGTAATAGAAATAATAAGTATAATTGTAACCAATATTATGGTTTAACTTTGAAGATTCAAGAACGAGTAGCTGAGGCTAAAGAAGTTTGCGTGCGAACTGTACGAAAAATCAAATCAGAGATGAAAAAAATGGTGAGAACAAAAATTTCAAACTCCACCATTTCATCACCTTCAATTTTGACCTCTAGGTCTGATATTGACATCATGTTAAACTTGAAAATAAATTCATGAATATATCAAAAAAACATTCTACCAATATGGAATTTCTTGTTATTAGCTTTCCATTGGACAAATCAGAGATAAAGTTATCATTCAAATATTTTGAATATCCCTTATATTAAACACAATTATTAAACACGAAGTTATTTCGAAATTTCAAAAAAATTCTTGAAGAAAATTATTCTACCCTCAAAAGAATGGGAATTAAATTCGCCAAGAAGCACACAATGGAGAAGATATGTCAAAAAGAAGATTTACATATAGGAATGGTAAAAAACTGTAGAAAACATACAATGACGCGAGATTAAACAAAAAAGGAATAACAAAATTGGGAAGCAAAAGAAATGTTGAGAGTAGAAACAGACCCATATCCATGAGACTATCTTGTTTATTTATCTCGCTCTCATTTCATGATATATGAGTTTTTTTAATGACCAGGGAGTAAAAATGCTGGTTGAACGAGTTGACGAACTAATGGAGTAAAATAGTTTCTGTGAAGCAGAAACAATATCGGCCCAAAAATGTGTCCATAGCATGTCAATGTTGATGGTTGATATTAAATAAAATATGTATCCTTACCATCACGATTTGAACCTTATCGAATCAGTATGAGCATTAGTGAATCAATGTGTGGCTGAAAAGAAATGTTAAGAGTAGAAACAGACCCATATCCATGAAACTATCTTATTTATTTCTCTCGCTCTCACTTCTGGATATATGAGTTTTTGAATGACAAGTAGTAAAACTGCTGAATGAACGTGTTGAAAATCTAATGAAGTAAAACCGTGGCTGACCTCCCTTTCCTTCACGCATACATCAGCGGAAAGCAGACTCTCTCTCTCTCTCGTCGGGCAGTCGCTCAGTGTTTAGTGTGTGTTAGACATATACTGTTGACAGTATCAAAAATATAACCAGCAAGCACGTAATATTCTTTTATTATGTGTAACGTGGCTCAAAAGTGATAACACTAATTTTTTGTGTGTACATTATTAGTATCATTACTTATTCCCTCAAAAGTAAATATTGACTTATGGTAGCTGCATGTACATACACAAAATAATCAAATGTGTATTCAATTGATAAATAACCCTTCCTTACATTATCATATTAATATACAAAAAATTTAAGTAATAACCTAAGCTTGTCTGAAGTTGAACAATTTCAATATTAAATATATTAAATAAGAATAATGAAAACATTTCCTCAATAACCCCCATAATGAGAAATAAGATTGCTTCCTTTGATGGAAATTACGATTTTTCAAGTAAATAATATTTAGAAATATTTTGCTTATGTTTTGACAAAATTTATTTTGTTTGAATCTAAACTCCCACTTTCAGTAGTTTCATAATAATAATCATACATAATCTTTACTCAGCTCAATTTTCCAAACAATTTCGAAAAATGAATTATTGTAATTATAAAAAAGAGAAATAGCTTCAACACTTGAAAATAGCTTTGTCGTTAAATCACATCTCGTATTGCCACTACATAAAAAAGGTTCGGTATTTTCATTGGGTTTCTAAAATAAGAGTCCTTTTGTCCAAAAAGAAAGAAACGTATTCCTCGAGAAAACGTACGATTCCAAAAGATATTGGATACGTCAGCTTTCACAGTTCCTCTGAAGTTTTCCGGAAAAGAAGACGTGTCACACATTCCTGAAGCCTCGAAGAATTAACTTTAAGGATTTCAATCTTATATAAGTCCCCGAACAATGTGTGATGCGAATAACAAAAAGACACGAACTCTTTTACACAGTGGACCGATAAAGAACGATGCCGTTCTTTATAACACTGATGTTATGTCAGCAATAACAACTGAGTGACTTTGAAACAGACATTTCGTATAGCTTGAGGATAAAGATGAATAGAGAGTGAAACCATTCACTCACGTTTATACACAAAGTACACCCCGCCCCAAAAATTCACAAACAAAACATTCTCCTTTGTCCCATCGTGAGAGAATTTGGTTCACCCACACACGCTCTGACCAAGTATCTTGCAAATACCACAAACACCACTAGCCGAGCAATCTTCATCATATGTCCGAAACTCCTATCACTTCATATAAATGCTGCAATCCTAAAATATCCAACAAACAGACATCCTCGTCAGCTTTGACGTAGCATTCCTTTTTAAAAATATCCCAGTATCCAAAACTTTGTCCATTCTCGAAACGAAACATAAAATCCCACAAGATACGATCAAGCTCATCAGCCGCTGCATGTCCAACATATATTTCCGTTTCCAGGACAAATTCTACAAACAAGTCAAAGGCGCCACACTCGGTTCTCCTCTCTATCCAGTCTTGCAAACCTCTACATGAAGGACTTCGAAACCAGAGCTATTGACACGTCTCATATCAAACCAACGTATTGGCTCCGATACGTGGATGACGTCTTCGTTATATGGCTCCATGGATCCAAAGATCTTCATGCATTCCTAAACCACAGCAACTCCTTACACTCCGACCTAAAGTTCACAATGGAAGTTGAAAATAATAACTTACTTGTTTACGTGGACGCTCTCATCACAAAATCCCACAACTCCTTCTCACACACGGTCTACCGAAAATCTACCCATACTAACCGCTACCTCAATGCAAAATCCCGTCATCACCTTCCCAGCTGAATTCCATTCTGAATTGCCCTATAAGACTCACTAACAACCACAATAGAACCAGGAAACTATACGAACTCACACACTACGAGGTTAACAATTTGCGTTCCACGCCATAGTCCATTTTCTGGGAGAGGCACCACCCACTATTGCCACACTAGAATCCACAATGTCGGAAATTACTTATCGACAGCGTCTAGTCAGGCGAATTTTGAAACAGCTCAATACCAACAAGGGTCCCTGATGAAGTGCCCGTCATCGTACTTAAATAGTGCCCAAATGACCTCGCACCAGTATTTTGCAGACTCTTCAGCCGATCTTATGAGAAAGGGGTGTTTCCTTCTTGTTGGAAGATTGCTCGCGTTCAGCCTATTCCCAAAAAGGGCAAGAGAAATTTTCCTAATAACTATAGACCAGTCGCTTTGCTATCAGTGATATCAAAAATCATGGAGAAAGCCGTGAACCACCATGTCCTTAAATATTGGAAAGGCTTCATCACCTTGATCGTCAATATGGCTTTCGAAAACAAAGATCAACAGGCGACCTTCTGTCGTATGTCACCCATATTTGGAATAACGCAATCAAGAAACATGGAGAATCAAGAACTGTTGCACTTGATATTTCTAAGATCTTCGACCGTGTGTGGCATGAGGGTTGGCTGGCCAAACTTCGATGCTATGGCTTGTGGGATCATTTCAATGTATGGCTCTTAACCCTTTGTGAGCAGGTCGTTCCATTCAGAGACCACAAATAAAATAGTGTGCTGCAGGCGCCTGGTGAGCGCCAGCTGGAACCACACATTCCCAACTATACCGATAGGCCCCGACCATACTCCCTTAGCGAATACACATCTCAGTTTAGCTCAGTGTTTATGCTCTGGTGGTTTGATGCACTTGTCAATATTCATGTTGGACATCATCCCAACAAAAGTGTTTTTGTGATTATTTGCCAAAACTTACGGTAAGTGTTTCATTATATTATGTTCGTTAGGTATTTGAATTGATTCGTGAAATATATTTCATCACTAAGATATACAAAAAACATATATTTGTGCTTATGAAAATGAGTGGTTCTATTCGGAACCACAAAGCTGCAAGTGCTTGTCTATATAACAATTTTTACCGGTTATTCAAACATGGACCTAAGTAAACTAACGTCGGATGACGCCTATAGTCTGGTTGATGAGATCCCTTCAGAAGTAGACTCTTACACTTCAGGTGCTCCATCTGAGGATGATATAGAGATACTTGATGATGATGATTTTGTTGAGGTCCAACATAATCCTACTGATAGTATCAGTTTAGAATACGATTGTGAGGATGAATTACCATTTTCAAATTTCGTCAAAAAACCTATAGGGTTGACGGAAAACTTGAATTTTGCAAACAAATCAATGGTATTTATAGAAGATTTTGGTCCTAACATTCCTGAAAATATCGAGACTCCAACTGATATATTCCTGTGCTTGTTCACAACATAACTTATCGGCAATATAGGTTTCGAAACCAATGTATATGCTACACAGCAATTTGGCAATCGCTTCCAGCTAACTGACATAGTGGCATAGGTTGTTGTGGCATTCCTTGGATCTTAGCATAGTGAATGCCTTTATAATATTCAGAGACCGGACACCAGACACACAAAGCATGAATCTGAAAGATTTTAGACTGGCTGTTGCTATAGGATTGATTGGTGCCGACCCCAGTATGCCTAAGAAAGGCAAAAGGGCTACAGAAAATATACCCAATAAATTCAAGATTTCGGTTCCCGCTGAAATAAGGTTTAATAAATGTGCACATTTACCAGGTCATGGTACAAAGGTTAGGTGTGCACATTGTGCACACTGAGGCTCTCAGCCTCACAGGACTAGATGGCACTGCTTTAACTGCAACGTTGGACTCTGTTTAACTGAAGTTTCAATTTTTTTTTTAAATTTCAGTTACTAATAATTTGTTACTTTTGGTTCCTTTCAACTTTTTTTCTCATAGCTTCCTTGTGGTAATAATTTGGAACCACAAGATTGTGAAAAAAGGATTATAAGAATATATTATCTTCTTGCAAAATTGCTGTTTACTAATCTTTTTATTATACCCTACAATCCAAAGTTATAGTTTCTTGAAAAGAAAGTTAACTCGTCCTCAAAGAGTTAGGCTTCCTGAAACATCGCTCTCTGCAAGTGGCCGTTGATGGATATCTCTCGAATACTTTCACCATCAACCCTGGTGTTCCCCAGGGATCCATATTGTCACCAATCCTCTTTTTATTATATATCAACAACCTATTGAAAAACACCAGATTCCAATATATTACTTTGGTATCGATAGCAAACTTGTCTCGTCAATCCAGGACATCTGCTACGAAGGCACATCTTCACTCGCAGTAGGAGGTTGCATACCTTAAAGAGGATCTAGAATTGAATTTGAATTGTGTTAAAAGTAACTAAGTTCAATTTATTGCCATAAAAACCCAGGAATCGGTTTTCTCCTTGAAGTTATATGTCTCCGAACCGAATATAATGTCAGGTCAGACTATTGAGGAGCTCTGAAGATTTTGCACATAAATGAATAACTGTTTTTCAACAAGAAGTTTTATATGACAACTATAAAATGGATTATTCTACCAAAAGTTGAGTTCACATCATCTAGTGAAGAAAATGGTCAACATAGCCATATAAAATGTTCAACGACAACGTGTTCCCATCTTCACGGAATACTCCGGAAGATTCAGCGTTGTCTACGTATGGCAATAGTAGCTGCAACTATGAATTTTTCAATAAAAATCTCCACTGCAGAGTGAACTAACAAATTCGCCTGTTTTTCACTCTGATTGAGTCGGATTTAAAAAGTTAATGGCCTTCGAATCGTATACTATCGATTTGAAAATTCCACAGATTTTATAATCCACATAATAATTGGTTTTATAATACCGACTGGCAATTATTCAAACCCATCAAAATAGTTATCCAGTAGATGGATCTTTCGAGGCAGTCATAGATTAAACAAAAAAATTATTTATAGCAATGGAAATCAGAAGTAGTTCGAAAAAAATATGCACCGGAAGGGAAATTTTATTGTCAGACTGAGTGAAGTTTTCCTTTAGATTAATTAAAAACATTCTCAAAAAATTAAAATAATCAAGAATTAACAGGGCTGGAGGTATAGGAAGAAAGAACATTCTTTCATAAAATCGTTAATCTTCAAAATCGTCTAAGATAACATGGCGGAAAGAAATGAGACTGATTCAAAGATCAATGTTATTCCATATGAACCAAGATACACTAAAGAATTAGACTGCATTCTTGAAAATATGAACATTAAAACACTTGAAAACATATCGAGGAATTTCAAAGACAAGATGTTAGAGAATGGAAAACCGAAGAAATACGAAATAAGCTATGAGAATCGTGACCAAAGATATTGGTCAAAATGAGCGAGCTACTGAAACTCGTTTCAAAAAACACGCATCACATATCCGATTTCAGGCGCTAGAAGAATCTAACGATATCCACAAAACAAAGAAAAGCAACCCAAACAATGATAGATGCGTGATCAAGGCATGATTGCCACGCACATAAAAAAAATTTATATCCAGCTGCATACTATTGGAAAAATTTTATTTCGGCGACTCTGTACAAGCAGCCTTGCCTTAGAGATTACGGCACTATGCACGATAATGAAGCACCCTGATACTTAGTTGGACAGAGTATAGTGCCGCTCAACACGCTCTAATAAAATGAATACTGTCCAAAATTTTTGGGATAGGTATACGACGCTAGAATCTTTGACACTTTTCGCTGATTTGTACCCAAAAAATAATGAGCCCGAAAAAAGGAACTGAAAGGGTACGTAGTTAGATAAAAACTGGTAAGTTTCAAGGCCAGGAATAAGTTTGCCTGATCTCCCGAAGAAGCAAATTTGATTGGTGAAAAGCGCATCGAGAAGAGTTTGTCAGTTCTGGTGTTTGGGAGCAGTACTACTTTTGGATTTACCTACGCCAGAGACGTTTCATTCAGACCCGTGTTAAAACCTGATATTTCTGCTGAGTATGTTCTCGGGTTGATTTTTCATCATCCATTCTTTACGGTATGGGACTTCTAACGCAGATCCTTGAGGAATTCCTCAAATATACTTTTTTGAGGACTTTCAAGTCACCACTTGAACGCTTCCCTGAAAGTGTCTATAAAACAAATCTCCAACTTTCTTCGATGTTCTAGACTATCAAGATTGCAAGTGATGTTCATGTCTCCAATCAGGTGGATGACTCTTTTCTGAGTAGATTCAAACAGCTTCAGGGTACGCATAGGGGTGGAGCTCTGTACATAAGAACAATACTCCAAAGAAGTTTTGATCAAAGCTTTATAAAGCATCAGGTGTGTACAGTTTTCTGGTTCAAAACAGTATTCCAAGCTTTTGCAATTCCAGCTAGATGATTGTGCCAAAACATAGTGGTGTCCATTTTAACCCCCCAACTTATCGAAGCAGAAAGCAGAATTGTCTGACATGACATTATTACATCCGGTTCGGAGACATTTATCTTTAAGGATACTTTCACCCCAATTCAAAATCACTGTTACAAATATCCAATCCGACCATTCCAGAACAAAATGCGACCCGATCTTGCAAACCTCCTCCCAATTCAATATTTCCCTCGACCACACATTCTAAACCTTGTGTATTAAAATAAGCAGTATCCATTAATTGTGCCCCAGTCAGGTGAAAAGTGGGTCGGGTCCCTGAAGAACAACTGGCCAATTTCCTATGTGGCTGTTTATGGAAATGTAAATATATGTTACGGAGTAGATTTCTGGAAGAAAAGGCAGGCCGGCATCGAGACTAAATAGCCTTCGGAGATTTCGTTCGGTCTGATCCCATTACATTACCGCACTGCATTGTTGGAGGAGGAAGAGAAGGGGATGAACGGGGAGTAGCGGCAGTCTATAGAAGGTGAATGGTACATTTGTATTCAGTAATATTTGAAACTACATTCGGTATTGCATATCTATCTTCAAAATATCGATTCATATACCAGTTTAGAATCACACAGTTATACAACTCCATGCGAAATATGTTTCATTGTATTGTCATCAGTAAGATTTCGAAGATTGATGAAATAGTTAAAGACAAGAACTTTTTCATCCAGATCAAGCTCTACAAGTCAATCGCGCAAGTTCCACAACTCTATAAATCAGGCGTGGTCTACATCCTAGAAGGAAAAATACCACATATCCGACTACAATACAGCCGCCAATGATAGGCACAGTATATTTGCCTTACTTAATTAGGTTAAGTGGAAGAGCAATTTAGCAGCCATTTGCATAGCTGTGAAAATTGAACTTCGCCTTTTACTATGACTGTATATATGTAGTTAGATCTGAAAATTGTAATTTTTTTTGTGTATGGTTGTAGTAATAAAGACGTTTATTATTATTATTATTATTATTATTATTACATAAACAGTCACCGATTGCATCGGAAAAATATTCGAGCGTCACAATATTGTGAGCATTTACAAGCCAACTAATCAACTACGCATTATCAGATCGACCAAGGACTTAAGAGAGCCAAATTATCTAAAGGAACATTTCGTTTCAGTCAGTCTTTCCTCACCTACACAGTGGGTTAATGGACCCACACCCACCCCATCATAACACCCACCATAAAAATTGCTCTCCTGGCTAATACCACGAGGGCGTTGAATTATATTCGACAAGTGCTAGTGCAGGATTCTTCACGGAAGTAATTCCTGCATATACTTCTGGCGTCACCACTGCCGGAATCGATTTTTCAGTTATTGAAACGGGCACACTTGCAGGTCGTTTTTGGGCTAATTGGCCTCTCGTCAGTGCAAGGCAGGGTCTTAAATCAACACGGAGTCGATGATTTCCTATTAATAAAAAACCAAATCCTTTCGGAGTATCATACCTCGAACAGAGCTGAAGCGAACGTTAAGAAACATATCTGCCATCCTTTCCTCTGACTGTAAACGCACACGCAATTGGCTCAAATCCTCATATGAGGAAATAAAGTAGCCATGCACTCACTACAGGTAAATTCATTTAGTGAATTTATTCATCGATGAACATGCGGTTGGTCACTATAGTAAGTGGCCACTATAGTTGAGTGGATTGCCGTTGGTTAGTAGCTTAAGAACAGTTTACTTCTGAGACGATTATAAAGTTTCATCTTTCCTTTATATTGGTATAGGTACATTTTTTAATATTGTTTTCTATGTTATCGATGACTGAATAACCTATCAGCAAACAAATGCCACTTTCACCAAACTATGAAGATTTCATACATCTTGATGATATACTCGACTATTTGATGAAACAATATTTCATACGAAGTTATTTACTTGTATCACAAACTTTTTGTTTCTTAATGGAAAATGCGATAAAGAAGACAAGAAACAAGCCATGAAACTAACAACTTATCATCATTTTCTCTCATGTCTATCTCTTTCTAAGGACGACCCATTCAGTTCGCATTTTATTACGAACGTTAATTCTCGAATTCAAATCCAATAAAGCTCCGACAATAAACACCAACAGTACATACAAGTTTAGAATTGTGAATTGTGGGCCGTTTAGTATAAAGCGTATATCCGTAAATCCTCAAGAGTTATTAACAGTCGGCCGGTTGTGCAACACAGATTTCAATACAATACCCATTATAATATTAAACAGAAAGGGATGTAACGAAAGCAATTCTCCACCGACGCAACAAAAAAATATTTGAGAATGAGAATTATTACGCAGGAAAAATAACTGAAATAAGTTCATTGAAACGTATTGAGGAAAAAATGCAGATCAAGGAAAGGTGCGGGGAATTGTGTAAGAAAGAGGAAAGTTGTATGAGAGAATATTCGATAAAGCGCCGGCCAACTAAGCATACAAATTGTTGAGTGAGCAAATCCGAACCTCAATCCGACGCCATCCCATGAGACACTGAACAAGCGGTACAAGTGTTTAAGAAAAAAAATCAGAGCCTGACTTCCAGAGTCGTCATTTGTTGATTTCACTGACATGCCCATCATCAGGTTGAGTAGGGGTGGAAGTACGCAGATTCTAGCTTGTTCCCCGAGCCCGGCTCGGGCTCTCAACTCCGCCGGACACACTACATTCCCAGTTAGATCTATCTTGCACTGACGGGAAGAGATGTTTCCACAATTATCTGACCATCCAGAAGATTGACTTCAGAATAAAACTTGCTGAGCGCTGAAATTAAATTCTTCAAAATTATTGGAGCATTCAACTCTATGAATAGTGTTGACCAATGTATACAAGCTTATCTCCATTCCTAGCCGGCAGACCATGCCTGACAGCTCAGATGTTGGCCAGCGTGTCTCACTGATAGTTCAGATGTTGGCCACCGATGGGGCTCCATACGCTACCCTTATATTACTTCACTAAAAGACTTGAAATTTCAGAACAAGCATAGACCCGATATCAATTATGAGTATTGAGTCGACATAGTTCACGATAGTAACTCAACAAGACGAGAAAGAGGAAATTTGAAGCAGATTCACGCCGCGTCACTAGACCGGTACAACATCAGTAGTCAAGAAGTGATGAATTCGTACAAATACTTTACCAGAAAAATGGAAATTAACCTCAATTATCGCAAACCCAAATATTACTGACTTTTCGAATCTATTGGACTTGAAACAGAAAACGACAACCTATCGGAAGAGGAAAATCAAGAGGCCAAAACCTCCCACAAACGTTCAGCCACGCCGGAGTCCCCGATGAGAAGCAAAAAATGATGAAAAATGATTCAAAACCAGCTCAACAGCCAAAAAAAAGTCCAAAATCGAACCATGAACCAGAAGACCACTGACGTCACTTCCGAGCCAGAAAACACCCAAAAAATAGAAGACCCATTGACACAGATTTCAATACAATACCCATTATGATATTAAACAGAAAGGGATGTAACGGAAGCAATTCTCCACCGACGCAACAAAAAAATACAACAATGTCATACAACAATGGTTTTAGGGTATGAACCCAAGGTCGAGGATGCCCTGGCAACTCGCCAAGATGAAACAAAAAAGAAAGCGATTGCCGCCGCGCAAAATATCACCATCTCGCGGGCGGTAAACACAACAGACGGGATCAATCTTCGTTTGAAAACCTCAGATGAATACAGGAAAATTACGCAAATCCTGGATAGCGAAAATATCCCGTGTCATACCTATATGGTGCAAGCGGAAAAACCACGGGGGGTCCCGCAATCCCTGGAAGTAGTGGACATAGAGGCGGAGTTACAAGGAAAAGGCTTCGAAATCCTTTCCATCGTTCGCATGAACGATACCAATAAGAAACCGATCCCGTTCGTGTTAGTCTTGGTTCCCAGAAGCTAAGTCAATATATACGAAGTTAAAAAACTCGCCTGCGCGATGCTTCGATTGCGAAGGCGAGCATCCAGCTAGTTTCCACGGGTACCCTGAACGCCCCGAAAACAACAAAAAAACCTTACATGGGCTCAACGACAGACGACAGCACCCGAACTCTTGAACTGCCAGACAAAGCACAGTTAGGAGCGGCTTTTCTCACGCGAGAGCTCCATCAACAACAGAGAACGCCTGTACCTCTCCCGAGGGTCTCCCAATGGCCTTAGGGCAGCTACAGGAGATTCTAACGAAATTTCCGGGTTTGCAGTCTATGTGAAAAATGAAGAGACATAGCCTAAACGGCAAAAAAAGAGAACAGAAGCACGCTGCGACTTCTGTAACAAGGTTGAAAGCCATAACAAGACGTCAGAAAGATCATCGCTAACACCGCACCGCAGTAAGCCCCCTCACTTCTATAGACAACCCAAAATCCACAAGAAGGACGTTACACTAAGACCTATAATCAGCTC
>WOGP01005927.1:0-12764 GCA_015342065.1 Leptinotarsa undecemlineata | reverse complement strand
GATTCAAACTTTTCATTTAAGGTTTTTTTAGCTTTTTTATAGTAATCGTGGATATTTTCATCATCCTGCAGCTTTCGTAGCCAGTTTAGGTATTTCAGTTCATTAAATTTACTTTTCAATTCTCGAGACATGATAAAATTTGTTTTTGTATCATTTGTATTTAGTTTAATTTTTATAACGGATGCGTGATCTCGAAGCAGTATCTAACGTTATCCCAAAACGACTTGTAGACTATATTTATTTCGTCGGATGTCGATAAATTCAGTGGTTCTTTATTGAAATAATGTTTAAAGTTGGAAATAGTATTTTTGTTTGTTATACGTTTTTGAATGTAATTTTCGTTAATTTTGTTTGTTACGACATAAGGTCGTAATTTCATGAATGAATTGAGTAATGTTATTCAGATTGGTACTGAAGAGGCAATAAGACAAGTGTCTCATTCTGAAACATCGATGTCCGCCATTGAGGATGGCAATGTTCCATGTAATCTATACTTATAAATGCGATAATCACTCACTTAACACAGACTCATTCATTTCTGTTTCTACGTTTTGGTGAGTCCCAGGAAGCTAAAATTTGGCATATAGGTGCTTCTTAGGTATAAGATGCGCATTAAGAAAGGATTTTCAAATATTCCAACTGGAGCGCCCCCCGTGGGAGTTCCATCATTGTTTCTCCGTGCCGCTATATTTTCGGAGGCTGAAATTTTGTATGTAGGTTCGTTGTTATGTTGTAGACGTGCAATGTGTGATTTTCAAATATTCCAACAGGGGCGCCCCCCGTGGGAGTCAAAAGGGCTAGTTCACATATGAAAATTACTTTTTCATCTTTGTTTTTCCGTGCCGCTATATTTTCGGAGGCTTGAATTTTGTATGTAGGTTCGTTGTAGATATGCAATGTGTGATTTTCAAATATTCCAACTGGGGCACCAGCCACGGGGGAGAAAGACGCTTCCATAAAACAAATGTATCTTTTCATTACCATTTCTCCATGCCATTAAATTTCCGGTTCGTGAATTTATATTCAGTATCAGCATTGCACCCGTGCGGAGCGGGGCTAGTATACTATATTGTGTTGCAATCCTGTGAATGATATCTGAAAAAATTCCATAACGAATATTTGAAGTACAAAATGAATAGGAAAAAGTGTTTTTTGTATAATCCAAGGTTCATACAAAAGTAGTTGTTTCGAAAGTATTTTTTCTGTTGTGTAATTCAATGTTTATATGAAAGTAGTTGTTTCGATAAAGCTTTTTCTTTCTGTTTGTCTCTGAAAGTTACTTTTTGTATGATCTTCACATTTTTGTGAATAGTCTATTTTGAAATAAATTGTTGTTTTCCTTTCTTTGGAAGATTCCCACATTAAGATGGAGACGAAGAAAGCCATAAACTTTCTTTCCCAAAAATTCAACTCTCCTGAAAATAAATCCCTTTCAATTTAATATATAAATCGCATTCATTTATTCTGGCAATGATTCTCTTTTCGAATTTATATTTATTTTGGAATGAAATTAAAACGCAGTACGGGTGGTAGTAGTAGTTCGAAAATCACAGTTTTAAAATATACAGGTACACATAAAATAGATTATAATTTATATTTCCTCATTATATCATGCTTATACTATGCGACCATAAACTGCCACTTGAGATATGGAATTTTGAATTGGGGTACCGGATCTGCTGCTGAAAGAATATTTATTTTGCAAAAAAATGCATTAAGAATCATTTCCGGTATTGGTTGGAGAGAGTCATGTAGAGATGCTTTTAAAAATCTCAAGATACTAACTGTTGCTGGTCTCTATATTTATGAATTGTGTATATACGTTTAAAGAAACAAGCATAATACACCTTCCCAGCAACATAATTATCCAACTCGTTCTAGAGACAAACTGATGCCCAATATTCATAAAACAACTCTTTATCAGAAAATTTTTCTTTATCTAGGAGCAAAAATGTTTAGTACATTAGAAAAATCAATTAAAATATCACCAAATCTTAATATTTTTAAATCAAGCCTGAAAAGGGAACTTATTGAAAAAAATTGCTATACCCTTGACAAATTTTAAACTGTTTTTTATATTTTAATGACAAAATATCACAACTATATGATAAAATTAACTTTTATTTATTTATAATTATTTTTCTACATAATCTAAGCCAAACAAATAATTATATGTATATACCTATATCTATCATATTTTTAGATTATTTATTACTACAAACATACTCTGTAACGTGTCCTACTGTCAGACGTTTTCCTTGTCACTTACGTAT
Organism: Leptinotarsa undecemlineata; assembly: GCA_015342065.1. Classification (NCBI taxonomy): domain Eukaryota; kingdom Metazoa; phylum Arthropoda; class Insecta; order Coleoptera; family Chrysomelidae; genus Leptinotarsa; species Leptinotarsa undecemlineata. Next base: position 10,491 of record WOGP01005927.1, on the reverse strand, counting down.
AACAATGTACTTTTCAACAAGGAAATAATAAAAAATTATTATTAATTATCAATTATTATTATCAACAACAAAGAATAAAAAATAGTTCAAAGTTCATGTGGAACTAAGTCTCCACATATACTTTCATTCGAGAGGTACTTTCCAAACGACAATTTATCCAAAACTGCAAATTTTATTCTGTTTTACCCACTATCAGATATTGAATAATCTCTTTCATTAAATCACTCATTGAGAAGGAAAATAATTTTGATCTCAGTTAATAAGCATCTGGATCATTCAGCGAAAATACTAGTTTAGACAGGGGAATCCTAATTTTTCGTCACTTGCTAATATTGCTTTTTCAAGCAATTGTTTTCAAGCATTTTCTGAAGAGCCACTGTTTTCGAAAAATATTCCTAAATCTAGTAATTACATACCAGATTAAAATAATTTATTTGTCTGGCACACACTACATTAGCAAACAGTAATATTCACGTTTCACGTCAATGTCTTTTAACTTTATTTCATTCATATTCCTTGGAATTAAGAGAAATTACCAGAAAGGAGAACAATTTTTTGCAATAAACAATTCAAAAATTTCGATTTCCAACAAACATATAAAGATTACACACAATCCAACTCCAAGGAATCCATTTCGTGATACATGCCATGGCCATAAAATGCTGAGTAATTGTTTTGATAAGTATAGGTAAATGGTATTTTCAGATATTAATATCCCCCGACATACTCGACAAGAAGCACGTTATATGATGAATACCTCTTTGAAACACAATACGTGAATTATTCTCGTTACGTTTTTGAATGAGCAATTGGGTTGAGACATATATATATTTGTTTTGATAGACATTTTTCGGTATCAATAATTTGTGAATTTAATAGTGGGAAATATACTTTAGGAAACTTTAGACTGTTTCGAAAACTATGCGGGACATTCATTTATTTGAATATTAAGTCCAAATTAGGTATTGTCTGAATATTACTACAGATTAGTGCCGGTGTTGAAACGCTAATCATAAATATTCATTGTCTGCAGATCATCTAGAAATCGATAGACCGAATTTTTCAAAAGGTTCAGTTCTACTTTCAACAAATAACATAGAATTTTTGAAGAAGTAGGTATAGTGCATAAAATGTGGTACTAGTTAATGGATGATTTGTATTCATCTGTTTACAGGACCGTAGCCGGTTGGTTTGACGTGAGTGGTATATTCTACTGATTCAGTCAGATGAAACGGAGATTCGAGACGAGTGACCATTCAACCCGTGCTAGGAATCGCACGTTAAAAGGTAAGACCTCATTAATCCTTAGCTCGCACAAGTTTCAACTTTCGGGGATTATCGTTCGTATGGGACGACAGACGGTTAATAGAAAAACGGATTCCAACAGATTTTCTCTTTAGTCAAGTAAGTTCCAGAATAGAAGCATTGGATTTCTGCAAAACAAGTTTACATAAAAAATGTAATGTCATATACATATTTCCTCTGCTCACATCGATTTGTTTTTCAAAATAAGTTTTCCCATACAGAATAATATTTAAAATAATTTCTCAACCTGTCAACTGCCAATTTTTCTTGTAGAAAGTAGTTCTGTCACTACATTTGGCAAGAGATAAATAAATATTTTTTGGGAAAGAAAGTTTTTGGCTTTCTACTACTCCATCTTGATACAAAAAAAGAGGATAAGGGAATCTTCCAAAGAAAGGAAGGAAGTAATCAATTTGCAAAAATTAATCACTCCTAAAAAATATAACCCCTTCAATACAAATAAATAAATAGTTCCATAATTCATTATTTGAAATTCTGAAAAGTAGATACATAGTGTAATTTTGTAAAAACATTTCTGACCTTGATTATCAATTTAGCCTTCATCATTTACATTGATGCTAACTGCTAGTACCTACTAGTAAATTTAGGTGGATAGAGTTTTTCAATAACTTGTTTCTATAAGTTAGAAATATTTTAAAATACAGATCAATATAATTTGTAAAATTATATATGAAGGTAATACAAATTATGAAACAACAATGAAAATAAATCAGCGCTCTAGGACGACTTGATTGATTCCATTTGCATTTGCTTTTTCAGCTGCAGGAAAACTCGGAAAAACATGCAGCACCAAATCATCTGAAGATCTTGATCTGCCAATGTCCTCAATACCCACGACTATCATCAAACTTCCAACCAGTCCGTTTCATTTTTTACCAATGCGTAATAATGTGAACAATGACTGCATAAAGATTATAATAGTGGTGTGCTAGATTGAAGTGTTCATCTATTTCGAACCTTCGTTAGAGTTTGGTGGTTCCGTCAGAGATTGAGTCATGTTGGAAGATCATCAGTGTTATTATTAGATTGACTGGTGACTCAGCTATACTTGTTGTCTTATAATAGTCAGTTAGTTTTGCGCATATTTGGCAATACAGTTGAGCATTACCTTTTGAAAGTTATATTATCAGATGATTTAACAATAAGCTTTGCACGAATAACTTCTTTGATCAATTACCCAAACACCAAACTAATATTTTTGCACTCGACGCGCGTTTCGCCAACAAAGTTAGCATCCTCAGGAGAAGAAAATTGATCAATTTTCTTCTTGGAAATTTGTTAATTTACAAATTTATCGATGATTCTTTCTAATAACTGATAGTATTGAATTGATATGTATCTAGAAAAATTAATTCGAACGAATAATTATATTAAAAATTTTTGTAGGCGAAATAAACAAAGGAAAGAGAAAGCAATTTCTTCTGTTTACGATTTTCTGGCAAAAAGTTCTTCTCTCGTTAACTTACTTCAGGTGTTTCTAGCCCCGGTTTTTAATAGCCATTGGTAGATTTTTTGCTCAGTCCCATATTTGAGCTCCTCGAAAAAACTATGCAATTCTCCAGATGGTTTCAGAAACAGTAGGACTATTGAAACTTCTCATCATTTGCTTCATTATGTTGACACCTAGATTAATCGCAACAATTTAGTTCTCTTGATATTTTTTGATTTATCGGAACCCTCTGATACTACTAGCCATGAGATTTCTTTGAAAAAACTATCAAGTTTGGAAATGGAAAATATCATAAATTGGATCTTATACAATGGGTCAGTTCTAAAACCTCAAAAAGTGAACCCACTCACTTAGGTTCTACCTACACCTACCCCAATTATAGATGAATAATTCAGTATTCCAAGTCAATATTTGACTAAAAATAGCCAATAACGAAAAATTGAGTTTTATTGATCAAATTTCATTTTTCATCCTGTGTCAATAATAACAATCGAGACAGATCTTGATATGTTGCCATTTTCATTTCGTGTTTTTCTCATTGCAATAGTCCTTAGCTACTCTATCATGAGTGTATATCCATTTTGTAAGAACAAAACTATTGTTTGCGAATATTTGCTCAGAACAACCCGTCGGACCGCCGAACAGAATAAACATCACAGAAACCGCTTCCATTTCGAAAGTTGGATGTGTATATATCGTGATGAGTACAGAGGGTGAAATCTCCGTAGAGGCTTACACAAGGTCTGAAGCTGCATATAACCCCGACTTCCAGACAGTTGAAATTAGACCATTTTAATTACGAAGCCACTTTTTCTTTTTCGGTTTGTAATTAAGAATCTGATGATTAAAAAAGTTCTCGCGACATCGCGAACTGCAAAAAGTGTTATTAATGTTTCTAGGGCCTGAATGGGCATTCATGAACGATGAACGGATAAGATCGGTTCCCTAATTCACTGAATAAGTTTCAGTACGTTTGCCAAGTACTTCAAGGGTTAATTAAAAATGGAAGAGATAGGCTAACACGGATAGACTGGATAGACTTAGTTTCGAATGTTTTTATCAATTTATCCCAACTGAACATTTGAATAGAATTTGGAATAATATTTTTTTGATTTCCTTCACCTGCTTCAAGATCGCGCTATATTCTGATTCGACTTTCACAAAATACTTGATGAAATGAATGTCTTATTAGTTCCACAATTTTTTTAATAGAAGGCTTCACATAGGATACGTTTTTCCGGAATCGAAAACAAAACTTCAATGATAGCCATTAAATTAAAATATAGTAAAATGTGCAAGTAACCATTAATGAACATTGAACATTGAAAAACTATAATATAAAACTTTCACTCTGTCAATGTTCAATCTAATCTATAGAACGTAAAAATGAATAATACAGAAATATAAAATAACGGCCGAATCAATCAGAAAAATAATCACGTGACAATATACAAACTAAGGAATCAAATGAATGATTTATTGTAGAAGGAACTTTTATAAAAAGGTCATCCTCTTTGTCATCAAAATTGGTATTATTTTGATTTCAATCGAAATTCAAGTTGGGTTTCAAAATAGTTATTTGTTTAACTAGGCTGATAAGTAACAGATTTAGTGACGCGGCTAGCATTTTATGGTCTAGGCAGTGAAACTTGTCAAATTATCAAATATTTGTCCTAACCGTGTGTTTTCATTTTTGAATTTGAATCGTATTTTCGTATGACGATGGATATTAATTTTTACACAGTGGAAGTTATATCAATTTACCAGTTCCTTTGCTAAGGAAAACCTGTATACATTTTTTGATTTGTTCAGTTGAATTGCCCAAAAATTGGCTAAAAATTGAAATCTTCGACTTTATGGTATAAATATTCTATGTTGAATACTACATTGCATATTATGGATACTATAGATATATCTACATATTTTGAACTGCGAGCCTTTTCAAAGTGTCAATCGGATAGTTACACTGCCAAAAAAATTCCGAGTAATTAATTTGGAACCTCCAGATAACACCTATCGACAAAGTTGAGAATTTAGGAAAGACGAATTTTCAAATTCAATATTAAGTAATCAGTTTCTTTTATTTTGGGGTGCCCAATTTTTAAGCGTATGTAGAAGTTTCTTATTAGTCAGTGGGCTATGCTTGAAGATAGGGAGTAAACAAATCTAAAGAAATGAACTTTACATTATCCAAGCCAGACTTGGATATACCTACACAGTAGGTTGAATAGACTGACGCTTATCAGAAAACAACTACTCCACTGGCTAATGCCACGAATGGCGTTGGATTATATCCGACAGGCGTTAGTGCAGGAATCTTCACAGAAAATTTCCTGCATATGCAATTGGCAATACAACTGAGAGAGTCTACCTTCAATTTTGGAACGGGCACACTCACAGACCGGTTTCGGGATCCTTAGTCACTCGTCAGTACAAGATAGAACTATTCTTTTTCAAACTATTCTCTTTCATTTCGAAATTTGAGCGATGAAACGCTAAATAAATTCTGTAGGCAAATATGCAGATGATACTGCCATATATGCTCATTCTTACTCTAGTGAGGTGGCAACACGCCAAATACAGATTCATCTGGATCGGTTAATTGTACCGTACATGGAGAGGAATAAGATAAGGATAAATCCGTCAAAGACTGAACTTGTCAATTTCACGAAGAAATTCACAGAAGAGAAAATCTTCAGGAAATTGACGATTCAAGGAAAGTGTATAGAAAAACAGAAAAGTGCGAGAGTTATCCTGGACAAGCTCTTGAATTTTCATGAGCACTTGAGTTTGGCAATTCAGAGAGCGGAAGCGGCGATTAAACGAAACTACCCTCTCATTGCACGAAATTCCAAACTGAGTGTGGACAACAAGCTCCTGATATACAAGCAAATTATCAGGCCAGCTATGTTGTACGCTTCTCTTGTGTTCTGTAGCCTTAAGAGGACTCCGTTGCGAAGACTCGAGACGATGCAGAATAAGGTGTTTCATATCGTGACTGATAATGATGAATACATTTCATTGGAGCGTTTACGAGACATAGCGAAGGTCGAGTCACTTACGGATTTGATCCGAAGTCTTCCTTACAAACACTTCAAGTTATTCCTTTCAAAATATCCGCTGGCTACATGTAAATGACCGTTTGTAAGCTCATGAAATGAATCTAGCATAGAGAACTTCCTGTAGACATTCTGTCCTGGTTTTTTCCATGAACTTTTTTCAGGAGTATCCAGCTAACCAACACATCGACATTATTGTTTTCATTTGAATGACCTGAATATCAAAATCATGTAATGATGTGAATGAGCCTTGGCGGCAGGAGGCACATTACCTAGCCGTTTTAATAGAGTCTATGTTTCTGGGTGAGCATCAACCCGCTAACATCGCGGGGGGCATTCCCGACCGCCTCCTCTCGGCGGGGACGTGAGGGCGCGTTTGTCTGGAGTCACTTTGCTACTCTACCCTCGAAGTAGGTATGTAAATAGTGCAATTAAATTAAAAGTATTTTTGCTTTTGCTTAAGAAATTCAATAATCGGATATATTATCAGTTTTCACCATCAAAATATAAGAAAGAGAAGAGAAACAGAAAGTACTTGTTACGGTTTTATTTTATCTTTTTAGATATTAGGAATTTTAGATTCAAAAAGAAAGGAAAGAAAGAGGGAAGTAGAGTAAGTAGAGGAATCGGATTGTCAAAAAATCTATATTATATGTGGTCATACCATTATGGATATTCAATATTATAAAATATTTTTTTCAATTCTATTCTTATCAAACTTTCCTATCCTCACTATCTGTGATAGTAGACTTTGTCTCTTCAGTCATTTGGATCATTAGAAATATAGTATTTATTACAAAATACAAAAATGGTAATATAAAATTTACGCATTTTGCGGATTTATTCTGGAATTTCATTGACAACTACCAGATTATTGATAATGCACGATTTACATTCAAACACCCCAACTCTTAGGAGACTCTCATGAAGTAGAATTGGACTTCAAGGTGACACCGGTAAAACAGATAAGCCCCTTTTCAACAGTGCTTTCATTTTTTTTGCTCAGCATGTTCGCTTTCACTGATTTTGCATGAATTACTACACATACTTGTTTGAAGGTGATTGACAATGTTTCATGATGAATTTCTCTAGTTCGGACTTCCATTATCAAATATATAAAATGATTTGAAATCCCTGAAACAACTAAAAAAAAAGAATTAAAAACAAATAGCTGTAAATAACAATTATGTTGAGCAAAAAGAAAACCTGAATTGAAATAATAGTGAAATAAAATACAAGTAAAAATGAAACAATTTTCATTTTTTGTTCAATGGTTTTATTTTTACTTGTAATTTATTTCACTATAATTTCATTTCAGGTTTTTTAATTTAATTAATATAATTGTTATTTACGCTTTTTATTTTCAATTCTTCTTTTATAGTCGTTTCATGGATTTCAAATCATTTTACATATTAGACAATGGGAGTCCGAACTAGTGAAATTTACTACACATATTGTTTTGTTTTCCTTTTTCATAGCTGTACAGTTGTGCTAGACCATTAGTTCAGTCACATCACCATTTCCTTGAGAAAAGCATATGAATAACAACTTTCAACAAACCTAAAAATTGATCAAAACTGAACAACTTAGCGCAGTTTTCGGTTGATTGGTCAAAGCAACGTCGACATATAATCATGGTCATTTGACATGGGTGTTACATCAACAGGTGGTTCCACTTATGTCTCGCTTGCGTTTACGCAGTTATTTTTATTAATTACTTTTCTTGGTTATTCACATTTTGTCTTCAATCGAAGACCGCCTGCCCGGTAATGACGATGCCCAATAGGCTCAAATAGCTGTCTACCGGTAACTCTTGAATTGAAATTAATATGGGAACGATCAAAGTGTTACTTATCTTTTGATGTATATATGAAGAATTTAGCGAATATAAGTAGCACATTTATGACGAATAACTATCTCAAGAACATAATATTACCATAGAATTTGCACGATTGTATTTTTGCATCAATTGCAATTTGGCATGAAGTTTGACCTTTGATCCCTGTCTACCATAGCCCCTATTTTTTCTTTTATTTTTTCTTTTTCTGTCAGTTGTCAACGACAAGCAATCAAGATTCATTTGAATTTATTAAGGAGTATCAAACCTTATAGCTTGTTTAACTAGATATTATAGTTGGTATGACGATTCGGGTTTTATTATTTTGTTTTTGTTCACTCGTATCTACTGAGCAAGGGTATTTTCAGGAAGGATCAAATATTTCACTGCTAACGGCCAACCAAGCATCACAAAGCATTGTATCTTGGTTCCCATAGTTGGGAGTAGCAAATTTTGAACTCATTATTGAGGATAATGAAAAACAATCTTCATAGTTAAGTTCAACGAAATGAATGATTGTACTTATTAGACATAAAAATAAAGTTGAAGTCCATTTCACTGGAAACGAAAAATAAATACAATTAGGCTATTGTACCCTGTTCCATATTTTCAAATGATTTGGACAAAACGTAAATTTCATACTCATGCACTATAGATCATTGAAAAAATATTTTCATACAGCATTATTCAATTTTTTCATTGTCTTAGAAACCAATTCAAAACGTGATTGTCGCGATCCAAGAGATTCACAAAGACGAACATAGCGATATCTCACTTTCCGTATAAAAGACTCTGCTTTTCGGAAAATAATTCTATTTCCCGCCACTTAAGATTATTGAATTTCATCTTTCTCTTAGCAGAATGAAACACAATTAAGTTGAATGCTCCTTTGTTCTCGTTCATCGTTTTTTTGCGTATTTGATATAATGGAAAATAAGAAAGTCTTGTCGTAACTGTTTACTTCAAAATTAATTCCCTAGGAATAATGCTTACTATTTACTCTTGACGAATGACCAAATGTTACATTATAGAAAATAATAATTCCATAAGCATGATATCTGAGAATCCATTCAGAAGGTAATTTTTGATGAATTATGTGAAATCATTCACTTAAAACTGTAAATTGCCTCTGAACGTGGTACGTGTGGTGATAAAAATTTTGAATCTTGACGTTTATTTTCGCCATGGTAACGTTTGTAATACTCCATTATCACAAACGAAGGTGATTTTTGACTGTTTAGATGCAGTATACATACAAAGTTGTCAAGTTTTCTAGCGACAAGCTTACTAACCATAGTGAAAAAGTGAAATGGGTTCATAAAATTCCATATTTCGGATAACTTAATAGAACTACCAAATTTTTATAGGCATATATCTCATTCTTTGGGCATTCATGCAAACACTAGTGACACTGGCACTACTGAAAAACTATTGAAGTACCTGCATTGGATGCATTTGTTTCACTAACGACGCAAAACTCATTCATTCGCGAACAGATTTAATTGAACTCAATAGAATTAGAGTGGGGGCCGGAAACATAGCTCCAATTTGGTTCATAACAAATCACCTTGAACTAAATCAGGATGGAATCCAAAACATTTTGTTTCCTTCGAATAGAAATTTCTCACATGGCACTTTTGTGGGATTGTTGGGAATAACACTGAATAACAAATTAAAATGAAGTGTTCAAAAAACTCTCTACCCCTGTAGTTTCCAAACTATAAGCAATTTGGATGGGTCGCAGAATTATATTAAAAACGCTTAATAGTTTTGAATGGGTTTTCCCATTTTGGATAAAGGGTATCGAGTTCTGTCGAACAAGGCCTCAAAAGACCTGATGGGGTTTTTATCTATATATTTGTGTGAGAGGGCATTCTCCACTTTGGTATATTCAAAAAATGAATATGAAATAGGCTTTATGTGGAACGTGACCAGCGTTTGAAGCTTTCAACTTCCAAACCAAATATAGAACTTGTTGTGAATCGTAAGCACCAGCTCCACAAGTCACGTTAATTACATGAGTCTCATTGTTTAATTTTTTGAATCTGTTTAGTTTTAAAATTCTGAATTAAGTCTTTTTTCGTACTGCATTTCATCTTCAATTATATCATCTCCACCATTTTCTTTCAGAGGTATATTCCTCAATAGTGAATATTCACGATAATAATAATAGAAATATCATTAGTAATAATAATTATACTCATAATCATTTAATATATGAGTCGCGAAAAAAATCCACGATGAAGGTAGATCCCTACGCAAAAAAGTTTGGGGAACACTGCTTTACTCAATCATTTATATTAGAACAATTGAAAAAATACCCCAGTCATTCAGTACTGTTGAGTTTTTACCATTCTCTCTGCCACTCATTTTCGAACTACGGCACACTCTTTTGGAGAAACCCATCCAATATCAAAATTTCAGTAAAGGCTTGCGAGTTCTGGATGGTGCTGAAAATTGTTATCACTTCAGACCATTCTTTGAAGAATACAGAATATTACCGGTACCGTGTATTTACATATTCCAAACTCTATTGGACACTGTACGAGTCACCTGAATTTGAGCAAATATAGATCAGAATTTAACAAACAGAATCCCATGGATATCAATTTCTTCAACAAATTACCTTGAGAGGTTAGATGTTTAGAATGTGATATATTCAACAAAATTGTGGAAAATTACCTGTTACCATAATATTTTTACTGTGGCAGATTTTCTGAATGCTTTCTGGGTGGAAGGGTACTAATATTTCGTTTCAACAACAACCTCTTCATTCGAGCAAAATTTCTTACCGATGAGCATTTTTTTTGAGTCGCTGG
>WOGP01005926.1:0-12764 GCA_015342065.1 Leptinotarsa undecemlineata | reverse complement strand
AGAAAATTTAAGGAAGCCGGATACTTGTTGTCCAACAACGTATTCAGCTAAGCCAGCGTAGAGATATATAACGTATGGAAACCCATCATCAAGCGAAAGATGGATAACTCCCGCCAAACGGTCATCTCCCACTAAACCAATGAAGCGGAAAATGGAATGCGTGGATAGTGAAAGTGAAGTGAAAATACTCGAACGACCCATAAATAGGTCATCTCTCGGAGGAATCAGTCCAATCATCACCCAAAGACGATTGTAGATACCAACAATCGAAACGTCGTGAACTAACGTGGCTTGGAATCCCTTAAACTTTGTATTTTATTTTCTTTGTTCATTTCTTTATTTTTATTTAATTTTTGTTCAATTGTTCTATTTTTTACTTGTATTGTATTTCACTGTTATTTCATTTTAGGTATTTTGCTAAATATAATTTTTATTTTCAACTCTTAATTTTTTAATTCTTCTCTTTTAGGTTTCTCAGGGATTTCGAATCATTTTATATATTAGACAATGGAAGTTCGAACTAGTGAAATTTAATAATACTAGTATTCTTCGTTCGTTATTGTTTTAAGTGTATTTAAAAAAATATTTTCAGCTTTTTAGTTTGATTTTTTTTCAAAGCGTTTTTTTCAGTTTTTTAAACTATATTTATCAATGATGATTTTCTACCAAGTATCTTTTGCACTATTTTAATACGGCTGATTCATTCGGTTTTGGTGCCAAATATATTCGGTTCCAGTATTTCTCATGTTCTTGGCTACACAACATGGTATAGACAAAGCTTCTTATGTGAGATTTATGTTATATTAACAGGCAAAGAAAGCCTATGAAGAATGTGTTAAATAAAGCTGATAAAATAAAGCAATTGAAATTCAAATCAATATTGATTTTCAAATCTCAAATCAAAACAATATTTATTTTTGAACTTTGATTGAATATATATTAATTTTTGAACATAAAACCAACTTTTATTGAACCTCAATCAAATCCACATTTTCTCTTGAAACATATTTCAACATTTATTTTCAAACCTCAAATCGATATATAAACCGAATAATTCGGCCGAATATCCGGTACGGTGAAGGTTTAACCAAATAGTCTTCGGTATTTGGTTATTCAGTGAAACCATTATTCGGCGAATTTCTATCTGTATCTGTAGAGTAGGGAGGGTGAGTGTAGGCCCACATCACTTAGGCCACATGTGATGTATTGTACATCCTCCCGAGGAGTTGTCCTCCTAGGTCATCGTCAGGAAGGTTTCAGGAAGATGGACAGGTGGACAGGACTTGGAGATATCTCTTTTATATCGGCAGGTGTGTGTAGACCACGGCGGCCTCCGCAAAAGTTTTGGAAGGTGCAGCGACATTACTGTCGTTGCGCGGCTTATTCACCCTTCACGGAGGGAATCCTTCTTGGGGTTCCCTCCCTGAAGGTACACAAGTGAGGGCGATTTCCTGCAGGAGCAACCGGTTCCTTGCCTTCATTCAAGGCGGAGCTCGTCCGCCGCAGAGAGAGCCCTTGCTGTGAGAAGTAGAGTGGGGGAGGAGGAGGGTGCACTTATAGTTTCTGCCACACCTACCTCTATCTCCCTCTTTCTCCTTTTGGCCTCGGAGCCGCAAACGCGCTTAAGCCTTGGCTTTTGTATTACATCACGAGGTGATTTGCTGTGTCCAGCCTCATTCCAAGCGATAGATTGGAATTCCTATTCATCCCCAGCCACGGCCTTAGACTGAGGTGAGCACTTCTGTCTAGCCTCATGATTGGTTTTTGTTGTTATTGTTTCTGTTTTTGTGCTTGTTTCATTCATGTGTGTTCCCACGAATAACAGAGGAAGAGTTGGTCACCTCTGGCAAAGCCCTGCGTTACCAGAGGTAAGCTGAATACAATGAGATTTCGTCCGGTTCTCCAAGGGAATCGTTCGTAACCGCGTACCACCCTGCGGCTGTTCAACTGTCGGCACGATTCTTTACATCTTAGCCTGGAAAGGCTGGTTTACGGTGGCATGTTTCGCAAAGGCTTATAGTGAGTCTCAGTTCCTCCATCCTACTTATTTCTGCCACCGACCAAGAGTCCGGCGACCCGTCTGTAGGGCCACATTGGCTTCCCGGACAGAGCCCCCAGTCCCCTTGCCGTTCCCCTATCCGCCATCTGGGGACGCGCCCGATAGGTACCCCAACCCACGGGACGCATATCTAATAAGAATATATTTATTGTTTATCGGAATACAATCGATTCAATTTTACGAAATAAAATGAAAAAACACTTTTTATTTGACGTGCAAATGGCTTTTTGTTCAGATTGCGACTTTGCATTCGCATCTGATTTCCAACAATGCCAAATATAAAAATGGTAATGGTAAATGAAGTAATAAATGCTTTGAAAATATTACTATATATCTTGAAGCTAGTATAATTTTCATCATCCATTACAGAACGAAACTCAACTAGTTCCAGAATCAACTACATTTCCATTTGTACTTCAGAATATGCCAAATTTGATGCCTCAACAACCTGAGTGTTGTTCAAACATCTACAACTCAAAAAGGTTCCTCCTAACAAGTCCTGACTTTCCATATAGTCTCAACACGAAGACCAAATGCAGCATTCAAATTCGAAAGGCAAACGACAATATCTGCAGAGTGAGAATGAACTTTCTCTTCTTTTGGCTGGGAACAACGTTGTATAATAACTGCCCGTACGGATCTCTAGAAATCGATGGAAAGTATATCTGCGGATGCAACAAAGAATTGAAATTAACAACTACTTTCGGCGACAGCAGCCTAAAAACACTGGTATTCACAAGCAAAGGCATTAAACTCAACTTCCCTTCCGGATTCGTCCTGGAAATCACTCAGGACGAGTGTCCCAAAAAATACCACCCTCAAGCACCTAACAAAGAAAGTTATATTTCACAATTATTCAGATTCGATAACAACCAGTCAAATGTAGTGTCAAGGCCAAGAGAAGCAACAATTGAGCAATTGCAGCTCATCAATGAAATAACCGATATAGTCGATGATAGCCAGAGCTACTATCGAAATTATCCACGAATCATAAAGAGCATTTATTTCTTTGCGGCTCCAGACTACTACCCCTTTCCTATGGCACCACAGGACATCGAAAGAACAACCTTCATCAATACAGAAAGCATCAAAAGTATCGTTACAAATCTCAATCAATTCCAGTGCAACAAGTGGAACCAGATGCAGTTCGATCTTCTGAATGAAAGGTATGGAGGTAATCTGCAAACTTGCAAGAGAGAAAAAGAACGTGACAACAAATGCAAGGAAGAGGAAAATAGTAAGGGTCATAACTGCGTTGAACTAGATTATCTTGCTGGATATTTCAAAAGCCCTGGATATCCATATTACTATCCGGCAGGACTGAATGTTTGTTACAGGTAAGAAAAATTGTATTTAAAATATTTCTGGAGATGTTTCCCAACACCAAACCGTTATTTCAACACCTCGACACGTGTTTCGATCACCAAGTGATCATCTTTAAGAGGAAGATCAAAGTAAACCTACAAAGTTATGCTAATTTATAGCAAAGATGCCACTTCTATGGTGTCTATGGCTTTTTATAATAATATATAATATAATATAATATAATATATAATTTCAACGAGCTATATAGTATACTATTAGATATTAGTCAACCATCGTTATTCATAATATCATTATGTTTAATTATTTCTACACCCTCATAGGCATCTAGATGCCTGTTGTTGTTAACTTGTCTAACTAATCTTGATGAACTGAAGTCTATGGAATGATTTTGTTGCAAAATATGATGTATAATTGCTAATTTTTCATGTCTTCCATATTTTAAGTGAGCTAAGTATTCCTTATATCTTATTTTAATAGATAATAGTCCTTACAATTAATTTCGTAAATTCCAGACTTTTCCGAACTCTCGGCTTTGTCTTTTGGATTTCCTAGATGGCTGTATGACTGGTTTTGAAAACCTCCTTCATACCTAGTTCCTTGAAAATATTTCCAAAGTTCTTCGTTTATTGGTGGTATGGAACTGAGATATATTCATCTTGTTTTTCGTCGTTATTAAAAGTTACTGTGAAAGCATAAAATTGATTTTATCAAAAAAATTACTTTGTAGGTTTAGGAAACAACCAGGATATTGTTCGATAAGAGTCTTCATGTTCGACTTCAGAATTGAGAATAGCCTAGGCTGCAGAAAAGATTACCTGCTTCTGGAAAATAATAACAGACACTGCGGAAAAAATTTATTCGGACAATTCAGTGAGTAAAACAAGATAATTTAAATAACAAGATGTCTACGAGTACTTCTGGTCTAATTCACAGAAAATTATGGTTAAGATGTCATTCGACACCCACAGTAATATGAAATTTGAGCCAAATTGAGCAAAACGAAAAATTTAATAAAACAGAAAAGAAAAGTTCGTTTTTCGCAAATATCTCAAAAACTGTTGAAGATAATAAGAATTTGAGAAAATATCCTCAAATGGTAGAAAATCTACTAGAAAATTCTGACCTCTCAAAATCGTGACTCGAATATTCAAACGTATTAATATCGAGTTTCAAACTCTTCTCTCCTAAATGTAACACGTCGTATTCATGATTGACCTCATGTCTTTCTGATAAAAGGGTATTTTGCAAATTGATCTTTCTATTTACAAAACTACTTCTATGATGTTTAATTCTTTAGGAAGAAGTTCTCCATGTTTTGCCAATAAACAGATTTTGGCAAAAGCCACAAGTCAGCTTATATACCTGATTATACTTCCGATCTATTCAACACCGAAGTTTTTGTCTTTATTGTTTTCAATAAATTTACCTACACTGTTATTCTTTCTGTAAGCTACGTTTACCCACTCTTCCTTCAAAAAATTGGCAATATTATTGGTTGATTCACCCAAATATGACAATGTCCTATAACTGACGTTATCGCATCTTGAATTTGGATAGATCTGGTCCATGGCTTGCTATTGTAGTTTTTTGGAAAGAATGGAGTCTATGATAACTACCTTTTTCCGTTGTTGACCGCGATTTGATTGATTAAACTCGGCTCTCTCTGAAAATTACTCTCAGGCAGTGGAACAACTTTATGCTGGTAAGGGAGTGTGGAGAAATTATGTATGAATATTTAAATTTTTAAAAAACGGGTTGTCCGGCTCGCGTATGCGACACTTACATTCTTAAACAACTTTCCTCTCATTCATACTTCTGTTGGACAACTTTTTTCCAAGTCAAAGGTGTACATAAAAACCTCACTGATTTATAAATTGAAATCTTTTTCAGAGTTATTCTTTGAAAGCTAGATGAAATGGAAAAATTTTTATTTTTAAAATTTTTACGAAAAATCCTAATTATTGAATGAAAATTCAAACGAAAAACAAATATTTTGATTGTTTCGTTCCTATTGAAATAAGCTACTTCGATATTATGTTGACCTCTGTTTCTTGCCCCAAAATATATAAATTGACTGGAAGAACTCTCCCCAAAAAAATGAGAAAGAATGAAAGGGCATCGAGGTGGGTTTTGAACGACGAGACCCATTCAAAATTTCCAAAACATTTTTAGGAAAGGAAGGTTTTGGTTTTTTACTACTCCATCTGGGTATACAAGTCAATCTCTCCTAAAATAATACTCTTTCAAGCTATAAAACATCTTCTGACATAAAGCCACGAGTTTAATTATGATAATGACGTATTGCATTTGGATGACAAAGAATAAAATCTATTTTAATGTTTGGTTAACAATAAGATCAAGGATTCGGAACTATATCTTCATAACGGAACAGACTTGAATGAATACCCTTTATTAAATCTGTTTCATAACGATGAAATGGGTAATAGGGGTATTTTTATTAAGGTTCAAGGTAGTTTTTGTATTTATTATCATTGAATATTTTTTTGTATACTTAGTTTGTTTTTGGAATAGAGAAAAATAATTAATTAGTGAATTTGTCAGTTAGTAATGGTTATTGAATGTTACATAAAAGTACGATGTAGAAATAGTAGGTACTGAACATGCCTGAACAAGGTTGGTAACCTTTGGTTGGTAACCGTTGGTAAACTAATATGTGGAAACTTCACAATGAATTGTTATTTTAATGAGCCGTATTTTCACCGCTCAAATATAATTAAAATTTTTGAAACTTGGCTCAACTCGTAAATTACTGAAACTGAAATTACAAATCCACCAACACCTCGATTATAATTTTTGAGACATGAAACTCGTGAAATAAACATTTCCTAGTGAATTTCACAGCTTACGGAACATTTCAGTGACGTTCGATTTGATCAATAAGGACCACGAAGACGTTAGATTTGTGACGGACTCATTCCGTTGTGGTAGAGGATTCTCTGGCGTATACCAGCAGATTGCTTGTCAACAACCGGAGCATCCAATTAATCCGGTTAAACCGACCACCACCGTCATCCCTGTTATACCAACCGATTCAACGAAACCGCCAATTTGCGACAGATTCGTGGGAGAGAAGGAGTTTGTTCTTGAAGTGATCGGGGATGAAGAGATTTGTCATTTTCAGATCAGAAAATCCTCAGAGGTAATTGAAAATGATACACTTTTCATTTAAATGATTATGAAAAAATTAATCAATATTTCTGGGGTTAATTTTCATCTTCCACGGCAGGAAAAATTCGAATGTACAAGGGGCATGCGGATTCATCTATTCTTTTTTGTTAGGCGGTGACTCGTTACTTGGTGAAAATCAATAACATTAAAAATCTTCAGAATATATAATTTCATTTCCAATATACGTTTCACTACAATAGTGGTTTCCCCAGTTGGACTGATACTCTTCGCCAGGAGTCGGCAAGTAGTTTTAGGTGGGGTCCGGATACTGTGGAAAGTTTTAACGAGGTCCAGAAAAAAAAATTATGTACATCCAAAAATCTAGTGTAATGTACCGATCTCAACAATTTTTAAGGTTTTCATTAATTCTATGACCATATTGACCTTTCTTCAAGAAGAGCGCGACTGTTGAGCGACACTAGATTTTTCTAGTCTTTGAAATCGAAAAGATGCTGTGTGATATCTGAAACGAATTTTGATAGCTCGATATGCAGATGAAACCTTCAGTGTAAAATGAATCAACCAAAAACACTGACTAAGTTAGCGTCATCAGAATTCTGAAACTATTCTTCTGATGATGCTAACTTGAAAACCTAAACGCGCGGTTGACAAGCAGTATTTTTGTTAGTAAAAAAATGGTTTCCGCATAACTTATTTCGTATAACATAACGTTCCAACATCTTATATTTAGGGTTATGTAACATTGCATACATTTTTGAACTTTCGAGAGAAAAACTACGGATCAAACAATCCCCAGTCATCGACAAAAAATAAAAAAGGTAACCTTTAATCAAATGTTTATTGATGTATTCAAAAAATTTCACAAGTTCTCTTAAGTTGAATTCAATGTCATTGTTTGTAAGAGCTTCACTGGTAATTTCTGTTCCAGAATGTTTGCAAAATCAACTTGTACTTCGAAAAATTCGATCTCGTCTGCTCTATCCAGTCTTTGAGTGCAGATAGCAAGATGTTTTGTGGACATCTATCGGGACGTAAAGGTAATATGTGAATACGATACCGGTAAGATTTCTATACACTCGTGGTTCTAGATATCCTTTTTTGTTTTCGTGTATGCCAACTGTAGTAGTTGCTACAAGATGGTGATAACAGTCAATAAATCAATTTTTTCTTAGAAAAATGATCTTTGCTGTTGATCTATAGATTTTTCTGTTGTCCTGTGCTATTTGGATAGTTTATACTGGATGGAATGGGTTTTTTCTACATTTTTGTCAATACAAAAGTATTTCAAAGAAATCGAAGCTGGTAAACATTCAGGCATAGGCATACATAACCTAAAATAATATTTTGTCAGGTTATCATAATTCACATCTACCTTTCGATTTAACACTTATAAAAGACAACACGGTACAAAAACACGGTATTACCGTCACATAAACAGCGACATTAACGGTAGCTAACGTTATTTTGGAAAATATTCAAGTCCAAATGAAGTCAAATCAAGTGAGTCGCTACACCAGTGTATAAACATCTCGGATACCGATATCTCTTCAAATAATGCTGAAATCTAAATTTTCAAACAGATCTGTCGTTGTTTGAAGAACTTCAAACAGCGGGTTTGTACACAAACAGATAAGCGACATCTTCGATTTAATACTGCATATATGCCAAGGAAAAATTCGTCTCCTGAATATTTCAAAATAATCAATTTTTATGAATAAAAAGTACATACTACACACTTGAATGTGAGAAAATAACTTATGCCAAAAAAACATGTAGTTTGTAATAAAAATACTCATTTCGCCATCTATTGGATAGACAATAAAGATTGAACACGATCATTTGTATAGAGTTTGAAATGTTACAGGAGACTTTCAATTAATTTTCAGTTTTTCCGGCAGAGGATCCTGCTATCACTTAAGACAATGATATATTTCAGCAGGAATGAATTCAGTAGTAATTTACTATGGATCATCTCCTAAAAAGTAGTGGCATTTATCCTTTCTCATTGAATATCTTATGAAAATTGGAAGCATTGATACAAAACAAGTTTATATCTATATTCATTTAACGGAATTTTCATTTCAGTATCCATAAATGTAGAAGGTGACGAGATCAAACAAGTGATATACCGAAATAGTTTGAAAGATAATCAAAATAATTTCAGGCTGAGAATAATTGGTCAACAAATAACTGACGATTGTTTGTGTAAGTTGTTATAAATATTGGAATTCACCGATTTCATTCATTTTTCTTCAGATCCAGACCCAGAAGTTGAGCCTCAACGACTAACAAAATTGAATTCATTAGGTGTCATAAATAATAGTGACAGAAATTTAAAAAAAGATAAAGACAGTAATGGGTACTTTATAGCGATGCATAACAAACATCTGAAAGGTAAGGTTTACAGTATTTTCAAGTTGACAATCATGGAAAAGTTGCCAAAGATCTAGATGTAAAAAATGAATGTTACAAATAGTGAGGAATATGAGATACACAGTATTGCACTGATATTTCCATTGCCGTGATAGGTAGAATTTGGAACGTCTCTTAGCCACACTAGAAGATGAGTTTCAGTCATCTCCTAATGTGGCTAACCAAGTTAGCATCATCATCAGATGACTGAAACTCATCTCCTAATGTGGCTAACTTGGTTAGCGAAACTCGCATCGAGAGTCGGTATGTTTGTTCTGGTGACGAAAAAGTTATTTTAGTATTTTTATTAGCCTGGTATTCATTTATTTATTTTTATTTGTAGCAAGCAATTTTTTTCTCTCGATTTGTAATTGGAACATGATAATTTTCTATTGCTAAACAAAATTACTTCTTTTTTTTTCAGAAATCTGTGGAATTGTTACCAAATCGGATTTCCTACCGGAAAACTTTTGCGATATCTTGAAACACTTCCACAATGGCACGCAGTGCACGATTCTAGATAATAATTACTCATGTAAGTTGATGAGCATTTAATAATAACAAGTATGAATGATGAGATAGTAATGATGTGACAAAGAATACTGTACTTCTACCTTGAGAGATAAAATCATAAAAGGAAATACTTCAACACATATGAATATACAAAATTGATAGAAATGATGACATGGATGAATGTAAAATCATTATCAATCCTAACATTTGAAATATGAGGCTCAATCATTGAAATATTGGGCATTGTTTCATTCATATAAAAATAAATCACAATGAAAACTAAGAATATAACGAGTATATAACTTTTTTCTACTCTATGTCTTTTTTTCGAAATAAACTGAAATTTCGACACTGCTTATTGAAAAGATGTCTGAATTTTGAAATGTACCAATCAGTTTGCGTAAAAAAACGTGAAAAACAGTTTAACATTTTATTATATTTGGTTTTTCAGATTTACCATATCAGAAGAACAAGCTAGACCTGATGAATGAAGGAAATATTATGGAAATCGAATATAAAGAAGTAGATTGTGACAATACCGAATACAAGGAATGAATAACTGATATAAATATTCTTTTGTATCTTCCAGTTGAAATATATTGATAATTATTGATTGATAAATATTCATCTTGTTCCAAAGCTCAATTAATCACTTTGAACTTGTAGATATAGGAGTATTGAAATTATTTGTGAATGTTCTCTTTCAATTGAAGATGAAAAATTTTCCCCAAAATTCAGTCTTGATATGCAAATATTATATGATAATTGCAAATACTTGAAAGTTTCAGTTGATCCCATTATTTGTTAACGTAAATTATATACAGCTTGTCAAATCTAGGAAGAGACTTGAGAGTTCTTTCTCTCTCTATCTCTCTCTCACTCTCATAATAGTCTTCTAACAAACGCAGATCTAGTGGGCGGGACCATAACGGAATTCAGAAAGCTCTTCCTTCATTTGACAAGTTGTATATTCAGTTTTAAGTCCAGGTGTTTTATTATGAATGCATCCGCGGCAACATATTCGATGTAATCATTACCCAAGTCCTAGTATCTTCTGATTATTTTCGTTACTGTAGAACGAAGAAGAGGTAGAAAAAATACTTTCGTCGAAGTTCTGCTACACCAGAATATCCTGCAGTATATGCCGGAACTTTTTTATTAACCTTCCATTTTATAAAACGAATTATCTTCGAAACGAGCACTTGAATTTCATTAACAATGGTTTGTAAGTAATTCTTGTAAGAAGTCAACTTTTTTAAGTAAAACTCCTTTATATACAGTGCGGTTCTGAAGTAACGAATAAATTCATTTTCTGCGTAATTAAGAACGAGATATCACACTCTACCCCTTTTTATTCAAAATTTTTATAAGGGAAGCTGTAGCTTCTAGGGGTTTGATGGGGCAGTTGAATAATTATATAAAAAAGTGTATTTTCAAATATAAAAATTGACATGTTTCAGGATTTTTCATTTGCATTCATAAACACGTATAAAATTAATTTATCCATTACTTTAGGACCACACTGTATATAAACATACATACAGATGGAACTAAAGAAGTTTTACTTCAGTCGTGTGGTCTGAAACACACTCGCTTTTTTCAAATTACGTTTTTGGGGACGTAATTTTTCTACAGTTATCGCTGTTTGATAGCATGTCTGGGATATTTTTCACTTCGTTTCGGTAATAGGTCTTATGCAATTTATATAACACAAATTATAGATTTGATGTATTCTTTAGAGTTGTGATAAAAAATAAAAATTGAAATATCAGATGACTCGACAATGATCCTTGTGGTATGGCTTGATCTGTACCATAATAATGTATTATAAATCCATTGTCGTTCCAGTTTGCAATCAATTTCAATGTTTAACAATTTGCCAGAGACGAATTAGAAATGAGATAGAAGTTGAATTTAAGTGCCGATATTTTTCAAGTCTCTGATAGTCGTTTTTTTATTTTTATACAAATTAATGTTACAATTCTAAGAAGTGAAAGAAGGACAAACGTTAAAGAAATGTTGGTTACTGGTTTTCAAATTTCTTCAAAATGGGATCAGGTATTACTAACCCTGCTAAATTTCGTAATTGTATAATATGTATTATCTATTAATTTAAATTTGGAAACGTTAAAAAAGCCACTAAACTGAAAAGCGTAAACCAAATAAAGATATCTCGTACTCCTACTTCTGACAAACAATTGCAATACCCGTATACAAGTTTAACCAACTGTCAGGAAACATAGAAATCACATAAATTGTTGATGATGATCATAATCACTGAAAGTCGAGAATTTCTTTGAAGTTGAGCCTAAAGGCAAATAACAAGTATTAAAGAAAGAAAAAAACCAATTCACCAATATCCAGTTTGTGTCATTCTCAGATACTTAAATGAAGTGATTCCTTGAAACTATTTATTGATAGGATCACCAATGCATCTACATTATTTCTCAATTAGCTTCCTCCGGATTGTAAGCCATGTCAATTAGTGACATATTCTTTGTACAATCTGTGCCTAGTGGGAGGACAGCGCTATCATTAAAATGTAATATTCAATGTACTTTTTTTCTACCTGCTTCTAGTCAATAGCAAATTTTCAACAAAAATTTAATTCATTTCTACTTGCATTCCAGAAGTGAGAAAAGATGATTCAGTCCAAACGAAACCAAATAATAATGTGGTATTTAGAGATGGAATTATAAGTATAAATTATCAGTTTTTCTGGATTCGATAATATTTCTGACGAAATGAGAGGAAAAAAGTAAATGCCCAAGAAAATTAGTTCTCAATATTTGTTTATAATAATAATATATTCAAAAGTTGGTGAAAGTCAGGTGAATTTCAGATAGTTCATTAACAACTTAAAGCTGAAGTCAAGGGCAGATTCTTAATAGATTTCACTTCAAGATTCAAAAAGAATATTTGAAGAAGTATACAAGTTACAAAAAATCTATGTAATTCTCTTTTTTATACATTTCTAAAAAAAATATGTCAGTACAGTCAGTGACCTTTTTCTCGTATAACTTTAATTTCGATTCAGATTCTACTTACTACAAAATGACCCTGTACGGATCCACCTTTTCTCGGGAATAAATAATTTTTCTTTGAGAATAATTCGAGAATTGATATATTGTAATAAAAAGAATTATGTTATCAACCCCACAAAAAAAATTGTGGGTTTATAGTGTCTGTGGTCACTATATGAAGCAGTTGCTAGTTGAATTGTTGTTAGCAAGACTATAAACACATTCTTTGAGTGTGCTCGATCCAATCTCATCCATCCCTGGTGCCTTGTTTGATTTCAATT
>WOGP01005925.1:0-12314 GCA_015342065.1 Leptinotarsa undecemlineata | reverse complement strand
CAAACTTCTCAGGATATAAAGGTCTACTGAAGATAGGAAGGTACTGTAGAAAACGGCAATCATATGAGCCGTGTTCAAGAGTGGAGCGCTCAAACGAAATAGGCTGGATATGTCAGACCCAACCCGTGCACTCAAGGGTTAACTATGTATATCGTATCGTATATATGTATATACGATTGTGTATGACATTTAAATGTTATAAGCGGTGTGTTAGAAATTTCAATCCAGATGTATCAATACAGGGTGTTCAATCTCACCCACCCCCACTTATACTTTACTTATACTTATACTTTATTTGAAAGGTCTTGGAAGCCTCTTTATAACGGTGTATGAAAAACGTAAATTTGATGGACCGCTTTCGCAAAAAATCAATTTTGCAGCTCGAATGAGCCACCTTGAATAATTTGGTTATTTTCACATGTACAAGCCCATTTTTATCAAGTCCTCTTAAGAAACTTGAACAATCTTCAAAAAATCACATTCTTGAAAAAATTGAATTGTTTTATTATCATGCTTACAATAAAAAAAAAACAAATCAGCGTGTTCAAATTAAATGTTCAAATTGTCCACCATTGACTCTCTGACATGGTTCAGCATAATTGGAGTTATTTGGCGACACTCATTCACAATTCTTTGATAGTTCGTCCAAATTTTCAGGGTAAGTCACAAAAATCTTGGACTTGAGATGTCACCACAAGAAGTCTAGAGAGTTCAGGTCAGAAGATCGGGCAGGCCACTCCATAGGATCTCTTCTTCCAATCCAACGACCGGGTTATTGCAAATTGAGGTATTGGCGAACTGGTGCGGTGTGGTGCGGAGGAGCTTCGTCTTGTTGGAAATGCAATTGTTATTCAAATAGTAGAGGATCGTTTTCTAATTGTTCTGTTATTGATGGATCAATCGCATTTTCCAGAATTTCAAAATAATGTTCGCCACTTAAATTACCAGAATTGAACAGAGGTACAATTAGGTGATCTCTCAAAATTTCTACCGAAACGTTTAGCTTTTCTGGATGTAGAGTGTGAGCTTCTCAAAATAGATGAGGATTTGTATCGCTTCAAATTCTGCAGCTATGCTGGTTGATCTCTCCATTAAGTAAAAAGGGCATTCTTCAGAAAAGCAAACGTTGTACAAGAAATTTGGGAACATTGATGATACGCTCGGTCATAGTTTCGCAAAACTCTTGCCTTCGATCCCAATTATCATCATTCAATGCATGCATTAATTTAATTTTCTACGGATGGAACTTGTGTCTGTGTAAAATTCGGAAAACGTTAGATTGACTAATACCGTAAACTGCAGAAAGTTGTCGTACAGATTGCGTGTTTGGCATGAGTTGGATATGCCCCATTACCACCACAGCTGCTTCTTCATCATTCACAATTCCAATGGGTGCCCTTTCTATCCATTACTGAACCCGTCTCCAACAATTTTGAAATCAATTCCAGTACGTACTTATGGTGAACGCTACGTTCAGGAAGGTTTTGATTGAATATCCTTGCAGCCGCTCGGGCACAATTTTGTTTTTGGTAATGAAGGCTAACCAGCTCAACAAATTCTTGCAATGTGTACACTATATTTTTTTAAATTTCAAACAAATCAGCAATATGGTAACTCAACAGATTCATTTCAAATCTGAAATGATTGAAGAAACATTACAACTAGATAATCACCTTCTAAGCACAAAAAAATCAAGGCAATATAAGGAAATGTTTTGCTGTTTTTTATTCATTAGTTTGAGAGAAAGTATTATTGTATTGAAGTCGATGGAGGACAATTTAAACATTGGATTTGAACACGCAGATTACATTATTTGAGTTTGTATAAAGGGCTTGATGAAAATGGACTTGTACATTGGAAAAATAGCCAAATTATTCAAGGTGGCTCATTCGAGCTGCATAATAGATTTTTGGCGAAAACGGTTCATCAAATTTACGTGTTTCCCAAAGTGTTGTGAAGAGGCTTCCAAGATCTTTCAAATAAAGTATCACTCAACCCCTCTCCTCTATTCAAGTTAAAGGGGTTGAACAGCCCCCTATTAGGGGATTGCTCGATCATGCCTAAAATATACGTCAAAAGACGTCCACCAAATAAAATCATTCGACGTATTTCTGGAAATTTTTCCACTCACTATGGAATAAGAAATATACGGGGTGGTTCGTCTAAGATGGAACACCCTGGATATAATATGAGGTTCTATTGTAAAGTAATAACAATTTTGATCTTTCACACATTTTTTACATTGATGAAAACTTTATTTCAAAAATCAAAATCAGAAATCATTTGTCTTGGCTGTCTGTATATAAATTGCCTCAATGACTTTTTGAAGTGGTGAAATATATTAATATTTTTATTGTATTGGAAAGAATACTGAATAATTTTGAAGCTAGGTAAGTATATGTATGCTGTGAAAGTGATTTTTGTGATAATGGAATTTCATGATGACTTTTTTTTTTGGGTGTTATAACTGTGTGACGGTAAGAGATATCTTTTCTTCTTATGGTAAGTTAAAATTACATTGGAATAAAAGAGTTGAATAATGTCAGAAACACCGACTTCACAAAGCAAATTGTCTGTAGGAAAGTGTGAACTTATCGAATGTATCAATTTTAAAAACTTGTTTTGTAGCACCTCAAGAGGGCGAAGGTGTATTCGAATTGCCCCGCCCTACAAGCTATCTCATGCTATCTACTAGTGCGAGGTAAAGAATTTTCAGGTGGTGGGTGGAGAATATTGTTTTTGAGGTTTTGAATTTTTGTAGATTACTTCGCAGATTTTTGCTCATTCCATTCAAGATGTGAATCAATAATTACCCCTAAATACTTCATCTTATTCTCAGGACGAATCAAGTGTTGATTGCTTAGGTCTATACAGGAAAAGATTGGTTTGTTCATGCTATTGCAGCTGAATGGCATACACTGGGTTTTCTCCAAATTTATGGTTAATAGCTTATATTCAAGTCAGTTCTTTATTGTATCAAAATCTGACTCATGATTCGCTAATAGATCTGCACTATTTGAATCGCGCAAAATGAGTAAAATTATAACAAAATGAAATTTCGAACCACCAACATAGTACGTCTTGGTAAATGCACATCAAAAAACTGCTAGCCCTCCGGTTACTATCACGCTGAATATTGAATAATATTCGACAAACGCTTTTTCAAGATACTTGCAAATGACAGTCTTGCAGATGATTCTCAGTCATCCAGATCCACCCTGAAACAAATGCGTTACTTCTCCTTCAGACCGTTTTTGAAGTATTATAGAAAGATCCAACCCAAAAGTGGTGTGCCTAGACGAGGTATAAAACGTTTTTCTGACAGAAATGTTTGTTAACTAGTAATAGTTCCCTAACGAGGACGCTGTGTAGGTACTTTGGAAAGATGAATATTCCGAGATTTCACTTAGAAATATTCATTTTCTCATACATAGGTATCTCTCCTCGATACAATTCTCAGACTTATATTGATTTTATGGAAAATTGTAGGAGAATCAACAAAAAACTTGAATATCACCTATATATGGAATAGAAAAAAGATATCAATATGTAAATAATAAGAAATTGATTTGGAAAACCTTTTTTTTTCGAGTCCAAAGTTATCCTTGTTCATGCATGCTCACATAATACATGGAAAATTTCTAATATCTGTGAGAAAACTCGCATAAAATATTGGAACACTGAATAATAATAATGACTGAAGCTTCAGATATCGACTCGCGTCTTTTTCGTTTTTTCGTTTGGCCACCTCATCAATAAGTTCAAGAAATCCAAATCGAAAATAAAGGAAAACAATAAACGAAATGGAAATAAAAATACAATAATAAAACATTTGAAATTGAAGTCATCTATTGCTGACTCATCATCTAGATTATTTTTCATACGCACTTTTCTTTAATTTTTTTCCTTCTTCTCTCGTGAAAAGATACTGGATGGTAGTACTGCAGAACGGCGATTCCTATTTAGGCTAATTAGTCAAATCAGTTAATAGAATTTTCATCATGAGTATAAGTATACAACCATGCATGATGATGTGAGAATTTGTAAAATTGATGTATTAATGCATCGTGCACGTCGCGACGTGCACGATGCATAACGACGCGTCGTTATTGAAGCAAGTCTTTCAAATTCAAACTTCTATAAAAGTATATAAGCTGAAACTCTCAATTTCAAATCTTCCCGCATCTGGAAAGTTAATCTTCATACACATCCAAACCTGAGGAGTAAATTTTCCCAAAACACATTTTAGGTGCTTTTTTGGTGATTTATTTTTATTATTCGCAAGGAATACATACAAATTAGGCGGTGTTTCTGGCTTCTACGGCTTCAGTAACATCTGGTGTGAATTATTTTACTGCTTTCAAGAAGTTATTCAAGAATAGGGAGGTTCTGGAATGAATCATGGACACTAGAGTGAGTGCAGCATTAAATTGTGAACATCACCGATTTGTAGAGAGTGGAATTGGGAGATAATGAACAGCTGAAAATACACCGTGTCACTTTGAAAATTCTCCCCAATGTCTTTCAATCAGTTACACTTAACTGTTAGAGAACACATTCAGATACCCAATGAAATCATTTCAATAATAATAAACGATTCCATTATATAAAAATGTTATATTAAAAATTAATATTATATGAAACAAAATAAATGGCAGAAGGAATTACAAAAATAAAATTTGCGAAAGCAAAATTTCAAAACAAATGTTTAGTAAGAAAATTATTCCACTGATAAGTTTACTAGAGACACGTGTTGCTCCTCAGTCAAACTGATAGATTATACCATTCTACAACGCATTTTATGCAACAGTAGTTACTGGCCCCTTACCTGATTACAACTATTCATGAAAATAAACAATCAATTTTCACAAAAAAAAAAAACAATTCTAGACGCGTTTCGCTAACACCGAATCTTCATCAGTAGTAATGCTACTGACGGGCAATGAGTTAATAATGGTAATTCTAGGTAAACAGGTGAAAAAATATTAATTACCGTACAATGTTAATTTCAAGTGAACAGGTAAAATTGAAACAATGAGTTTATTGACGATTTACTCTCTATTCAATAATAGTGTGTCCAATAGGAAAATTGATTGTTTTCGTTAATTGATTTGCAGGTCTTTCAATAGGTTTAATTTTATCCTGAGTTCTTGGTTGTTCTCTAAATGGTACAAGAATTGGTGGAATTGGTTTTCTTCAGTTTGGAAGTTTTTTGTTCTGAAATTTCTAGATCTTTCTATACTTGGTTAATGGCCTGTTTGAATAGTTGTTTGTTAAATATGTGATGAATCGTGTTCGGGTTGAAGTTGTTATTAGGTTGTTTGTTATCAGGTCATCGTGACTTCTCCTGTGATATAAAGTCGTATTTTCATATGAGAAATGAGTGTTGAGTATTTTAAAATTATCTGAACATTGGACGTGGACGTGAAGACAAATATTTCTGCCTGAAACTTCGAAGTACATAAGGAGATTTACAGATGTTATCAGACATTTTCTTTCACTATCAATTTATACATTACCATGCGTTGCGTTTCTGTGAATAATATTCGCTGGAATATATTTACTGCAGTTTATTTATTCGATTTCAGTTCTTCATTGGATTCTTTATCCACACTCACAAGAATACTGGTGAGCTACATGTAACTGAATGGGTTAGTTCGTGATGTATTGGTTTTCAAGTTAAATAGTTTTTTTTTTGAGTTTTTCAAGGGTAAGGTAAGGTTTCATGTAATGCTAAAGTAAGGAGGAGACTTCAGGAACTACTCAAGTATTATGATTGTTGTTTACGGTGCTTGACAATTCAAAAAAATTCAATTTCAGACATATAAACGATAATAAAAATTATATTCGAATGGATACATAGGTTTGTATGATTTTTGGTATATCATAGATATCTAAGTGCATCTTGTAAATATATTTTTGACATCGACAAAAACCAATTCAGAATTAAGTGGAAGTTGAATATTGGAGATGATTATCGTCAGTTCATGCCATTTCTGAACGAAGATGAGAAATTGGTGCAGTTTTCAACGGTATTCATAAGAAATTTAGATATTTTATACAATAGTGTTGTATGTGTTTTTCTAATCACCAGATTCACCATCACCAACTAGTTGGATTCTGTTAAAAGAACAAAACAGAACATGTATTTCTGTGAGATACTACTCACATGAATACAAACACACTTATAATAAATACACAGTTTGCATTTGTTGCGGTATTTTGGCCTAGAAAGGCTTGAGGAAATTATTACCAATTGATTTAAGTTCTTGAAGCTGAAGGGTACAAGGTATGTAACAGTGGTCAAAATAAAGACTAAAATGTATCTGTTGTTTAGGGTTGGTCCCGATGATAATCATAGAATGTAATGAATGTGAATACTATTAAATAATGAGTGCTATCAAAATTCAACAGATTATGCGATTTAACACATTTTTATTAGTTTATTTGTTGAAATATGCATCCAGGCTCTAATAGGTGTACAGTTTCAGGTATATTTCAACTTCGCGTTCGAATTTTTTTTTGGAAAGTGATTTGAAGTTGTCAGGAATTTTATTGTACACCTTAATGCCTGTGTAATGTGGACCTTTTCTTGATATGTCGTACCTGTATATGAATAGTATAAAATCTTGATTTCTTGTTGGGTAGAAATGTACGTTTAGAGGTCTCGTCAGTTCTATTCTCCTCTTATGAATAGTGAGGACTATTTTAATAATATATGTATTATCAAATGTTAGGATATTTGATTTTCGAAAATGATTTCTGCAGGATTCTCATTGCGTGAGGTAACATCACATTTTAACAATGAAAATATTATTTGCATCTTTTGAATTACCTCAAAATTCGATACCGTATTGCATCGAGGAGTGGAAGTTGGCAAAATAGACCGTCTTGGCAGCTGATACGTCTAGATTCTGCTTGATAGTTCGAATTGCGTGAAGTAACTTGTTGAGTGTTCTTTCCATCTCAGGTTGCTATATGAATGAATGCCTAGAAACTTTGTAAAATTTATCGGAATAATTACCTCTTCACTGATTTCAATATCCAATTTTGGGATATGGCTATGGAATTGAAAGCATATGGAATGAGTTTTAGAAAGATTGAGACGTGACTATTGTATGTAGAATAATTCAATGCACCAGTTCAACTGAGGAAGCTACAATGCAGCGAAATGGGTCTTTCTTGTGAAAATTGTTAAATTATTGTGAATGGTGTGAATAATTTCCATCAAGTAACAGGTAACTGTATTATTGATTCGTAAGTTGAAGGAATACGGGTATTATTTTTGGAAAAGGAAGGTTTTGTTTCTCTACTATTCCATTTCAATGCAAAAAATGTAAGAAACTTCCAAAAGAAGAAAGAAGGTAACTAATTTAAAAATAAAATCTTAAAATTCGAAAGAATTACAATATGAAATGTAATTTACATGAAACTCTGCCATCTACAAAGGCGGACTTTTTAGTTTCGGAATGAGGCATTTGTCTTATTGACTATTGTGACTCATCAGCACCAATCTGAATAAAATTATAGCATAAATTACTCAGGTATCAGTCAGGGCAGTATTTGTTGTCTAATAGTTCATTAACTTAGAGTGTAGGTGAGGTGAGACTGGTATGAACAAATTTTTCTTTCAGATGATTCCATGTATTACTCAGTTCATTTCTAACATTGCGACTTTATGTAACGAATGAGTTAAATCGCTCATGTCAAAATGACAGTACGATTGACATTGATGAGCTGATTCAAATCAATTCTATCCATAGAAATCTTCTCAAATTGGAACGATAATATTTTTTGAAAATATATCTTTCAAAAAAGAAGGGTTCTCGCTTTTCACTTCAAATAATTTCAAGATGAACTATTCACAAATATGTGTTGATTATGAAAAGGAGATACTTCCAGATACAAACTGGAAAAAAACACTCTCTAGAAACCACCAATTTAAATGAATTAGCTGAAAAAAATACTAGTCTTGACTGAAGAAGCTACTGTTGAAGAGAAACTCGTATTGAAAATTTATTCTATATCGTGGAAATTTAAAATTATTTTCATGAATAGTAGTTTTGATTTTCACTAAGAAACGGGTCAGTATATTCAAAATTCAGAATGAAAAGTTAAGTGAAGTAGACTTCTATTTTTCAGATAAAAACGGATTTAGTCTCGGCGAAAATTTGAAAAATTATATATTCTGCATCCACTGTAACTTTCATTTAGACATCGCATTCATGTTCTATGGTAGAGAATATGTTCCTCTATTAAGTTTTCACAACTACTCCACATTCATCACAACTTTTTGATGGTAATAACACCATTTCTAGTAAGTATTACACTATTTTGTGAAGTTGTTGAAACCGGAGTAGTTCAGAATTATTTATAGCAGAAACCTCATTTCTAGGATTTCCACTGTATCTAAAGTTGATGAATCCTGAGTAATAAATATCCACAGGACTAGAGTAATAGCCGTTTTGGGTCTGCAATATCAAAGACGGGAACTTTTGCTGAACTTCACGGATAGTCTCAGGTGTAATTTATTGTATGTTCAAATCCCTTAGGTGATTTTTCATGCATTTCTCATTATACGGAACGAATGAAAGTTCTCAGAAACGTACTCCAACCATGACTTCAATATGTGGAACGATAAACGAACGTTAGTGATTGCCCAAAAAATAATAATTCCCCATTTTGATTTTTTCTAATGATTGATTGTGATTATCATGAATGATGATCTGTGGATTTATGGTAGTTTCGGTTCGGTAGTTTCGGTTATGGTAAAAACACAGTGGTGCCGGGATGGGCGCTGGTATTCTGGTTGGTTATTATTATTATCATTATTACATATAAATAAAGGCTGAGGACAAAGCTCATTTCTTATTATGCGGAACAAACTAAAGTTCTCAGAAACGTACTCCGACCATGACTTCAATATGTGGAACGATAAATGAACGTTAGTGATTGCTCAAAAAAAATCATTCCTCATTTTGATTTTCCCTTATGATTGATTGTGATTATCATAGATTATGATCTGTGGACTTATAGTAGTTTCGGTTCGACGTGTAAGAATAAAAACACAGTGTTGCCGGGATGGGCGCTAGTATTCTGGTTGGTTATTATTATTATTATTTTCATTATTACATATAAATAAAGGCTGAGGACAAAGTTAATATAATACTTGCAAAAAGAAAAGAAAAATAATCATTATATGCATAGAGGCGATTAAGCAAATATCTATTTTGTTTTTGAAACTGTTCACTGAGTCGGAATTCATGTCATAGATGAGTAAGTTATTTCATGTTTCGAAAATACGATTCACCAAAAAATATTGTCTATGACTCGTTGCGAATTTTTCCTTTTTTTAATTTGAGTGTGTGACCACGTAACCACGAATCATTGTTGAAAAAAAAAGACTTTCTGATTAACATAGTTATACTTAGCTATACGGAAAGATTGATGAGGTCCCCACGGAGTCGACGTTGGTCAAAAGCTAGCAGTTGTGCCACCCTCAGTCTTTCGGGATAGGTTGGACGCACTTCACCAAAAGTTATACGGGTAGCTCGACGCTGTACATTTTCCAACAAGTCCCTATCGCGCACCAGAACAGGACACCACACTGGACCTGCATACTCCATGATTGGACGAACATAGGTTTTGTAGAGTTTTATGGAACTTGAATATGATAGATGGAGGAACGTTTCGCGGATGAGGTAAATCAGTGTGTTTGCGCGTTTGCATGTGGATATTATATGTTCGGACCAAGTTAAGTCAGTATCAATAGTCACTCCCGAATCTACATGTGAGGACACTGTACGTAACGATTGACCGCTTATTGTATGGAGTGGATTGTTATTTCCTTGATGAAGTACGACGCATTTGTCGACGTTAAGACGTAGAAGCCAATCTTCGCCCCACTGACTAATAGAGTTCAGGTCTTCTTGAAGGGAATGGTGTTCGACTAAGATTTTTCCATACAGTTTAGTATCATCGGCATAAACCGACTCGCTGGACTTTATGTGAAGAGCAATATCACTTGCATAAAGAACGAAAAGTAGCGGGCCAAGAACAGATCCCTAGGAAACGAGTTACCTAGATGAGTACTGAGAGCCTAGATTGGAGCCGAAAGAGTTGTTACGCTGATCCTTCAGGTGGAATGGCTTATGCATGCGCAGCTAGCATTCACCACAACGTCGCCATAAATATCATCCAATTTCAATGGTCGGAGAAATAAACCGATTAACGTGGTTTAGATTTCCACACTGAATGAGGTGACCACAGCACTGTTACCAAGTGGAAACCCTTCAGCATTACGCCCACAGGAAAAGCACAGACATAACTTTACCCCTGTGAGGTGAAGATAAAGTTATTCATATGACACAAATGAGCGGTATTTCGTCTCCGGTTTTCGGAGGAGTCATATTTATACCCTTAAGTATTTCTGAGCACAACAAATGATAGAAAGAGTGAGATGCTGAGAAGAGAAATAAATAAGTCACCCTATAAGTGGCCCACTTGGTGGCCCACATAGTGAAGCGAGTCTACCAGAGTGGTATCAGTCATTCAAGATATCTCACTATTTTGTCGGGTACCGAAAGGCATCGTAGCAAATACAAGATGAGCTCATGCCATATTATATAAAATGCCTTGCAATAATCGATCTAGGTCATGAAGAGGTTGAGCATATACTGTTTCGTGTAAATTCTCTTCACATCCAGCGACTCATCTATTTGTTCCTCTCTGCTCATAAATCAGTATGAATACTTGATCGAGAATGTTCATTTGAGAATGTTATCGGTGTGTTATTTTATTTATAGGAACCGACAAATTTCCATTTTTGGAAATGAAACGGCCCTATTCTTGACAAACCAATCTGGAATCGGCTGCTGTCTGTCAAACTATGAGTTGAAAACTCTAGCCAGGGGCGATGGGTGCTTGGTAGATTTCTCCAATGAGAGTCCATCCCATATTGAGTCATGGAGAATTGGGAGCTGTTGCGCTTTTAGCTTCATGAAAGAACGTTTCCTGCAAGTGGCTAACGATGGAAATCTCTCGAATGCTTTCACCATAAACGCTGGTGTTTCCCAGGGGTTCATATTGTCTTCATTTTTTTTTTATTATATATCAACAACTTATTGTAAAAAATGAAAAATCCAGTATATTGCTTGGCTACCGACTGCACACTTGTCTCGTTATTCCATTTCGCTTCCAGGACATCGGCTGCGGAGGCACAACTTCACAGGTTGCATATCTTAATGAGGATCTAGATCTGATTTCGAATTAAGGTGAAAGTAGCCAGGTTCAATTCAATGCCACAGAAACTCGGGCATCTGTTTTCATCAAAAAAATAAATGCCTCCGAAAGGAATATAATAATGTCAGGATAAACAATTCCGCTTTCTGCTTCGATAAGTTTGTTGAAGGTTAAAATGGGCACCAATATGTCTTGGCACAATCATGTCATTGAAATTGCCAAGGCCGCTTCTCAAAAAATTCGAACATTGTTCCGAACCAGAAAACTGTACATACCTCAGCAACTTTTGATGCTTCATAAAGCTCAGATCATATCTTTTTTGGAGTGTGGTTGTCATGTATAGAGCTCTGCCCTTAAACATACCCTGGATTACATACAGAAAAGAGCCATCCACCTGATTGGAGACGCGAATATCACGTGCAACCTTGATAGCCTGGTACATCGAAGAAAGGTTGGAGATTTGTCTCTCTTCTATAGATACTTTCACTGAAAGTGTTCAGAAATACGCGACGGACTTTGGCTATACATCGCTTTGTGGTTCAACTCAGTACATTTCGAACTATACATTTTAAAAACTCTTCCCTCTGGATAACCGCGTTTTTGTGGAATAAACTCCCTGAGAACGTTTTTTCGAATGGATTTACTCTCCAGCGAATGAAATCACATATGAATCGCCACTTTCGCACAGACACAGCTCTGAGACCGGCCCAAAGATTTTCCTGTAGGTCTTGTGTTTTGCCTTTAAAAAAATTGACTGTTTGAAGCAAAATTCTGAAGAGTTATCCGTTATCCAGGGTTATCGAGGTGTTCAAGACATTCAGTTCAGGGTGTCGAAACTCTCAACTGAAAACTTCGAAAGGGCTCATTCAGGCTAATTTAGTTTTTTATTGAAAATTATATGTTATAAAAGTAAATCATCTCCCAAGTATCCTACAAAATTTTCCGGTTTATATTTCAATTAGCAACTGAGCAAGAACAATTGAAAATGTGAGATCGCCCGCGGTACATCTTGACGTCACACCAGGCAAACGAGCTTCGATCGGTGGCAACAGGGACTGTAGTTGGAGATTATG
>WOGP01005924.1:0-12769 GCA_015342065.1 Leptinotarsa undecemlineata | reverse complement strand
TTAACATCTTATTTCTGTATTTAGGATCAAGACTGGTGATGTGAATGTAACAGCAAAAATTACATGAGCTGTTTTTTCTCTAGACATTCTTTCAAAGAAGAAATAACTTCCCAATTTTCCCCAAAGCCACCCCTGCGGTAATCTAAAGAACAGAACATCGGTATCGATGTCCAATTAAAAGAAAAGCCCTACTTTTCGACAGCTTGTAAGTTGTGGCGAGACTTTTCGAAGATATATTGAGGTGGAAATCTCAAAAGAAACCGGATAACAAGTGACTACCACTTTCTGTCTAAGCCGACTTTTCGTAGCAATTATCAAGTTTTGTTATGAAGTCGCAGTAAGCGCTGACTTTTTTTCATCTATCTCAACTGTCACGAATTATTCACGAAATTGAGGTAATATTATTTACGTTTGAATACAAATTTTGGTTCGTAATTCATGCTTTCTCACTTTATGTTCCTACAATGTGATTGTGTTTTAAATTAGACTTCCGTGCTTGTTTGTATTCACAATATTTTAACTGACAAGTGAAAGACATAAGAACTAATGAAATCACTTGAAATGCAAGTAATATGAGTGGTGCAAAATAAATCTCTTGTTGACAAGTTTGACGATAATATGTACGCAGTCCTTAGCAACTTGTCTAATAGTGATTAGATGATTCCCCATAACAATTTGCTTTACTTTCTCAAAATTTTCATCGGTTGCTGATGTTCTGAGGCGTCCACGGTCAGCATCTTCCCTACCTTCTGTGAAAAACTAGTTAACAATAAATAGTTTTCAACAACATTGACGAACTGTCCACTAGCCATAAACCTCATGTCGATATTATTATTATAATCGATAGTTTGAAAAGTGAATCGACAGTTGAAGTTGTCGATTAGCTTTAATTGACATTATATATTAGGATCAGGATAATTTGAGCTGTCAATTATAGCTAAACGACAATTTGAACTATCGAATATAGATTATCGACATTTTAAACTATCTATTATAGCTAATAGATTATTTAAACTGATTATATGTGAATATTATCATTATGATCGACTGTTTAAACCATCGATTGAAGCTAATCAACAGTTTGAGACACTTCTTACTGTCCATCAGCTCTAATTGACATTATTAGTTATGATTGCGACAATTTGAACCGTCCATTATAGCTAAATGACAATTTGAAGTATCGTTTATAGATATTTGACACTTTCTACTATCTATTATCGCTAATAAATGGTTTGAACTGATTATATGCCAATATTATTATAATCCACAGTTTAACTCATCGATTGAAGCTAATTGACAGTTTGAACTATCGATTATGGATGATCGACACTTTGAATTGTCAATTAGCTCTAATTGACATTATTATATGTGATCGCGACAATTTGCATCTTCAATAATAGCTAAAGGACAATTTGTACCCTCGATTATAGATATTTGACACCTGGAACTGTCTGTTATTGCTAATAGACAATACAAACTGATTATATGTCAATATTTACATTATAATCGACAGTTGAAACCATCGAATAAAGCTGATCGATGGTTTAAACTATCGATTATGATTTATCGACATTTTTAACTGTCGATTAGTTATAATTGACATTATCACAGATGATCGCGACAAATTGAACCGTCAATAACAGCTAAACGACAATTTGAACTCTCGATTATAGATATTTGACACCTCAATCTGTCTATTATTGCTAATAGACGATACAAACTGATTATATGTCAATATTTACATTATAATCGACAGTTGAAACCATGGAATAAAGCTGATCGATAATTTAAATTATCGATTATGATTCATCGACACTTTCAACTGTTGATTAGTTATATTTGACATTATTACATATGATCCCGACAAATTGAACCGTCAATAATAACTAAACAACAACAATTTGAATTCTCGATTATAGATATTTGATACTTCAAAGTGTCTATTAATGCTAATAGACTATTCAAACGGATTATATGTCAATATTTTCATTATAATTGACAGTTGATACCATCGAATAAAGCTGATCGACAGTTTGAACTTTGATTATGAATAATTGACGCTTCAAACTGTTGATTAGCTAAAATTGACAATATTATATATGATCGCGACAATTTGAACTCTTGATTATAAATATCTGATACTTCAAACTATCTAGTATCGCTAAAAGACGGTTCAAACTGATTGAATATCAATTACCATTATAATCGACCATCGATTAGAGTTGATCGACTGTTTAAACTATCGATCATGAATGAGCAACACTTTAAACTGTCGATTAGCTATAATTGACAAAGTTTTATATGATAGCGATAATTTGAACCGTCAATAATAGTTAAACGAAAAACTTGTGTTCTTGATTATAGATATTTGAACGGCAGTTCAAACTGCCGAATATACATAATCGATGGCTTGATCTGTCAATTATAGATAATTGAGAGTTTCAGCTGCCGATTGTAAAACTAAAGTGGTTGATAGCCCTTCAGATTTCTCACAGAAAATGGTAGATGTTTACGATAATTCATTCAAAATCAGAACCGAGACTTTTCTACTTCAAGAATACGGCACAGAAAAAATTGAATTCTTTGTCATGGAATAAAATGAAAGTCTTTAGGTATCAGAGAAATTCAGCTTGCTGAAATTCTGTTAGCAGTGGAAATCTACTAGTCCCACATGAAATTCACTATTTCCTTCCGTTTGTTTTTCTCAGCGCATCAATCCATTATCGATTTGAGCACATCAAATACAAATGAAAACACATGCCGCTATCACTCGTGCCAATGAAAACCATTCAACTCCATTTATTTATTACTTTTTAATTAGGATCAGTCACGTTGTTTCTCTGACAGCTCCATTTCTTACTCTCGAAATAAATCGGTATTTTCGAAGCTAAGCTCTCATTTGCTACCGGCCTTTCGAAGCTATCTCGGCTGAATCTAGATTCAATTTATATTTGTGTCTCCAGTCATTGAATTCAATTGAAGAGATCCGATGCAAGTCCGTTTTTGGAATGACGGGTTCCGTAACATTTCAGAACGGTTTTATCGGTAGCATTCGACAGGAAAGGAGAGTAGCTTATTTGGCAGACCCTTCTTGGAGATGCTTGAGAAGGATTGGTGTATATTAATGAAGGTATTAATACGAGGGGATTGAGGCTATGAATTCGGTTATTTATAATATTTGAGGACATGGTCATGTCCTCAAATCGCTCTTGCAGAATATCCTATGTTATATGTTCCTATTATCTGTGTGGCACGTAGCGCCATCTGTATTAAACCACATGTCGTTGGTATCTAGATCATTTAATTCAGGATAATTGTCGAATTTCGGAAGTCTCTGTTGGAACACCCGTTCAAAGCACGGGTGTAGGTGTACAAAGTCGATTTTTCATGTTATGAATTTTTTTATATTTTCACGTCGTTTTCACCCCTTCAGACGGCCTGGAAAACTATGACGTGAAGTTTTACCTGTCGAATATATCATCAGAAATAACATGTCTCAATACTGTAGATGTATAAAGTCGATTTTTTATGTTATGAATTTTTTTAATATTTCCACCCTATTTTTACCCCTTCAGATGACCTGGAAAACTATGACGTAAAGTTTTTCCTGTCGAATAGGTCATCAGAAATAACATGTCTCAATACTGTAGCTGTACAAAGTCTATTTTTCGTGTTACGAAATTTTTTAATATTTTTACGTCATTTTCACCCCCCAGACGGCCTGGAAAACTTTGACGTGAAGTTTTCCTTGTCGAACAGATCATCAGGAATAACATGTCTCAATATTGTAGGTGTACCAAAGAGAATTTTTGATGTTACGAATTTTTCAAATATTTCTACCCCATTCAAAACCCTACAGAGAGTTGAATAAACTAGGACGGTTCTTTTTTTTGTCATTAAATCAGTC
The DNA here is from genome assembly GCA_015342065.1 of Leptinotarsa undecemlineata. Classification (NCBI taxonomy): domain Eukaryota; kingdom Metazoa; phylum Arthropoda; class Insecta; order Coleoptera; family Chrysomelidae; genus Leptinotarsa; species Leptinotarsa undecemlineata. The sequence goes on along the minus strand of WOGP01005924.1, from coordinate 8,862 downwards.
AATAAGCGTATCATATTGAAAAATGGCAGGTGAACAGAGTCAGTAATTGAAAAAATTATAAATCGATATTTTTTCCTCAGTGTACTTTGTGGATGTGGATAACTTAATACCTGTTTATTTTGAGCCAAGCCAATAAAACCGAGATCGAACTAACATTGGTCAAACGCTAGATTGTGGTTGATTGCTTCATAATTATTATCCAAATTTTGAACGGACTGACGTTTACTAAAATAGAGTAAACCTTAATCATTCCCAACTCAATACACAACTACCATTGTTGAAACCCATAATTATTCCTGCAAAAACCGCTGCTGATAGGGATCGGCAGTTTCCGCAATAAAAATTAGCTGGGCATAATGCCATGCCAGATATGTAAACAACGTGTCGATGGTAAATCAAGTGGTTCATGTTTGCCAATCGTAAATCCAAATCAATATGCCAATTAGCATAGGTAATTGGGCGATAAAAATGATTTTTTCGTGTACCATTAAAGTTCATTACCGGTTTCATGCCTCGTGTCATTAAATCAGACCGCGGTTATGAATTCAGAGTCGCAGTCATTTCTGTACAAATGAATTCATGGGATTTGTTTGTAGATTTTCATGAATTGTTAAATGGAATGGATTATCAGGAAGCAGGAACTGATGAATTGAAGTATTCCTTGTGGAATAATATCAAAACACGTTGATATCATTTAATACCACGAAAAACATATTCCAGACAGATTTCAGTTCAATTTGTTCATCCCTCTGATGGATGTAGAGGAGGGTCCAAGGAGATTGGGCGTTCCAGGGACCACAAAGTTTGACCTTCAACTATATGAATCGCTGGGAAGCATATGTACGTAGAGAAGGGTCCAGGGATATGGACTAGTTCAGGGAGATTCATCGGACTAAGGAGTCAGTGAAAGTGGCCAATGGCAAAAAAAATATTTGAATAGTGAAAATCTCACAATAGAGTATTTTTTTAATACGTTGAATTGAATTGGAAGGGCTCTAAACTCATCCCAACTATTTGGGTCCAGAGTTCGAGGAGATTGGTCTGGCAAAAAAGTGGATTTGAAGAAGGCTAGAAGGGTTGTAAACTCATTTCAACCATTTGAGCAGCTGGGGCCCGTATGTACGTGAAAAGGAGTCCAGAGAGATTAGATATTCCAGAAAAATTGGTCAGTTCAAAGAAATTGGTCGGTCCAGAGTCCGAGGAGATTGGTCGATGACAAAAAAAGAAGATTTGAAAAAGATTGGAAGGTATGTGGACTCATTTCAACTATTTGAGCCGCTAGGGCCCATTTGTATGTAGAGGGGGGTCCAAAAAGATTGGATGTTCCAGAAAGATTGGCCAGTCCAGCGAGATTAGTTCGTCCAGAGTCCGAGGAGACTGGCCGATGGCAAAAAAGTGGATATAAGAAGGGTAGTAGGGCTGTGGGCTCTTTTCAACAATTTGAGCCAATGTGACCCATATTTATGTAGATGAGGGTCCAGAGAGATTGGATATTCCAGAAAGATTGGCCAGTCCAGGGAGATTGGTCGGTCCAGGGTCCGAAGATACTGGCTGGTGACAAAAAAGTAGGTTTGAAGAAGGCTAGAAGGGCTTTGGAATAATTTCAATCATTTGTTCCAAGAAGATCTGCCTGTCCAGGGAGATTGGTCAGTCCAGAGTCCGAGATGAATGGTCGATGGCGAAAAAGAAGATTTGAAGAAGATTAGGAGGGCTGTGGATTCATTTCAAATATTTGAGCTGCTGGGGCCCATTTGCATGTAGAGGGAGGTCCAAAAAGATTGGATGTTCCAGAAAGATTGGCCAGTCCAGCGAGATTAGTTGGTCCAGAGTCCGAGGAGATTGGCCAATGGCAAACAAGTGGATTTGAGCCGATGTGATCCGTATTTATGTAGATGAGGGTGCAGAGAGATTGGATATTCCAGAAAGATTGGCCAGTCCAGGGAGATTGGTCAGTCCAGGGTCTGAAGACTGGTGACAAAAAAGTAGGTTTGAAGAAGGCTAGAAGGGCTGTGAAATGATTTCAATAGTTTGGTCCAGGAAGATTGGTCGGTCCAATGATTCAGAAGATTGGCCGGTAACAGGTAAGTTGATTCAGAAAAGACTGAAAGGGCTATATAGTAAATCCAACTATATGAGCCACAGAAAATGGATTGAATTCACCCCGAAATGCTGCAGAATGGTCGACACATCTACTTGGAACATTCTGTTGAATCGTCGGAGCAAATTTGGATTTTATATCAAACTCATAGAATATTATCCAGTTACCTCAGTTTTCAAACCTGGAAAAATCTGACAGAAATCAGCGAGAGTCTCAAAAATAATGAGTCATATGTTATTTACATTATGAACATTAGCAAAACAATTTTTTTGAGACATTACTATTTGTGGAGACGCGTAATACAGGGCAAAGTGGTGAGTTGTGTTTATATGAATTTTGACTAAAAATAAGGTGTATTGCAAGAATTCAATTTTTAATACCTAGCTTTTTCGATATTGCTGATGTTTCGAAAAAAAGAGCTCAACTTTGGATCACATGTCTTTTGAAAATCCTATTTCCCTCTCTTATTCCAACCAGTGTCAAGCTAAAGTGGAAAGCAATGCCAAAAAAAAAGAAAAGAATATCGTCCTTACTCACGGTCAGAAATGTTGATACTCTAAAAGCGATACCTACAGGCAGCATTTATATGCAGATGTGATGCTGTGGCGATAAGATACCAAAGAAAATAATCCGTTTCTAATGTTATTTCTAGAAGCTCTCATGCCGTGCAACCTTATCTTGAGAAAGAGGTTATCTGCTACCAGAATCCAACGATTCAAAGTACTGTCTAGTGAATTGTTGAGGTCTACGTGAGATGGCTTTTTGATGTAGTTACGGTTACAATAGGGGCCGATTTCAGTGGTGGAGTCAATAAAGTTGGAGAAAAATAAAATACGTTATACTCCTAATATCAAAGTAAAGTTATTCTCATTACAAAAACAAAACGCTAACAGTGTCCACAAACAAAGTTTCGTGATTTCGTTATGATTTACCACAGCTAGAAAGATATATAGATAGATAGATATATACTTTATACTATAAATAAAATAATTGATGAAAACGGTGACATTCTCACCGATAACAAACAGATGGCTAATGAATTTAATAATTTCTTCTCTAGTATAGGACAGAAAATGGCAGAAGCAATAAAACAACATAATAATATACATCCACAGGCTCTAAATCAATCGATGAACTAATTTTTCCTAGGGAAGACAAATGATGATGAAATATATGGATACATTGATAAATAAAAAAAAAAGAAAGCACCAAGTCATGACAACATCAAACCCTTGGTCTATATCATAAATTGGTCTATACAAACTGGCATATTTCCATCCGCTTTCAAGATTTCTGTAGTCAAACCACTGCACAAAAATTGAAACAAAGAAAATGTTTCAACTCAACCGTCCAATTTCCTTGATCTCTAATTTTGCAAAAATTTTCGAAACGTTACTGAAAACACGTCTAACAAACTATTTAAAAAAATATGAATCAATGTCGGAAAAAAAATTTGGCTTTAGAGAAAATAGATCCACGCAAGAAGCCATAGTATACGTCACTTCCCGAACATCCAAATATGTTGACAAAGCCAAACCAACATTGGCCATATTTATAAATCTCGCTAAAGCTTTCAACACCGTCGACCATCATACATTGCTAAAGATATTGGAAAGTATTGGGATAAGAGGAAAAACATACGATCTGATGAAAAACTATCTACAAGAAAGAATTCAAAGGGTTAGGTTAAATGATAGCCTCAGTGATGAAACAGTAATAAAATTTGGTGTTCCACTGGGCACAGTTCTGGGGCCTATACTTTTCCAAAGTTTATCTCAACGATTTGGTGAAACTAAATTTAGAAGGCGATGTGGTAAGTTATGCTGACGACACAGCAATTATATATGTAGACGAGGATTTGCAATCTTAAAAAAAGCTGAAAGAGACTTGAAAATAATCCAACAGTGGTTTCAAAATTGGCTTTCAACAATGAACATCTAGAAAACACATTTCATACCTTTTACCTCATACGTAAATAACTTACCAGAATATGACACCCTAGATGGAAACCAAACAATATCTATGGTCCAACATATTAAATATTTGGGAGTATTCATAGACTGTAATTTAAAATGGGACATCCATTATCTATCGAATATTTTGAAAATTGATGAGCATCGAATATTATATTATGCCATAGTTGAACCATACTTGAACTATGGAATATTAGCCTGGGGAGCGGCAACAAATAAACGAAGTTATTTGTTCTTCGACAACTATATTTTCTATCAGCAGTAATGCGACAGCATACTCACAAAAACACACGTCACACAGAAATATACGTCACCAAATCAATTCTTCTGTTATATCAAGACCAGAAAAAACACCCTACAAATTTGTAGTACGCTTTTATTACAAGAGCACCTTTAACAAGATTTCTTATAGCTTTCTTCCCTTCTAATTTCTTAAGGTATGTGATTATGCAGCTTTTCACTTTTATAAATCAAAGAATACTTTGTGTAACATATTTTTGAGATAGGAATATGTATTTGTTTATAATACTTTACCGGGTTCACCCTATTTTTATGGAAAACGCGTCCAAAATTAAATAATTTATTAGCGTTCGGGTAGATTGGTACCTGCAATGGCGTAATATAAAATACTTGTTGAAACTATAACTATGTTCATTCGTTTATACACAATAATTATTATTATAACATTTTGATTCAAAATACGCACATAATAATGAATATGTATGGTTATTCAAAGAAAATATGGTGGGTTCTCATCAGATAAATCCGCTGAATTGTGTCATATCAAAAATAAGCGCCAATCAATGCAATAGAATAGTTCCCAGTCACCAACACTGAATGAAGCTGGAATGTCCAAGTCAAAATCCTAAAGCAATGTTGATGTTTGTGACATCCATGAAGTTTTTTGTGTAAATTATGTTGCTGCAGAAGTCTGGAAGACCAAGTCATGGTCGCTTCATCAGGATGGGATTGGGATTAGAACATTCACTATATGTGCCAGATTTAGCTCCATGTGACTTTACCATTTTTTCGAAAGTGAAGGAATCTTCGAAAACAACAAATTTGTACTTAAACCCACAGTCCTGTTATTTTCTAGTAACATCTCGTAGTAAAAGAAACATGACTGCCTTGATAGAAGTTATAAAAAATGAAGCACAAAGGCTGCAATGATTCTACACTAATTCTATTGATTCAAATTGTACCCAGGATCCGAAATCATCTCATTAGCCGCATTATTCTGCAGCATCCACACAATTGAAACGTACGCAACCGAACAGTAATCCCGTCGTCATCCGTCCGCGGTTTCGACGCTCTTTGTAACACCAGCTAGTCCAGTCAACGAATTATTTTAGCCAATAAGTCACCTTTTTGTAGTGACTTTCTTTCTTTCTCATCTCAAAGTGGAGAAACTTGAATAATTGTCTATCGATTATAGTTCAATGTCCGTCGCAGTATCAGCCAGGAAACTAGTTGTTATCTAGCGATGCTGAAAGAGGTGAATTTTTGAAGTTTCCATTACGAACTTTTTATTTCCTTGATAGTTAAGTAGGGAAACCAATTGCGGTATCGGTTGGTCCATAAGATATTGGGAGTTTTTAATTTTTTTTATTTCCAATCTCTCCAAGAGGTAATGTCTAAAATCTTTGAAATTCGTGGCTGAACTCATGTCCCTCTGTGATTTGATGAGTGGCATGTATGGAGTTTATTTTTCCATTCTGGAAACTATTTTTGTGTTCCTTCATGCGGGCTCAGAACGATCTTCTAGTTTGACCTACATAAAACATCGTACATGACCCATATGATAATTTACACATCAATTTTTGGTTTTGAAAGCAATATTTACACCTTTGTTATATGGAAAATTCGAAATATTCGTAGTGGATTGGTCTGAATAGGTTAAGGTTCTATAACTTTCATCCTAATCTCTTCAAAATGGGTAAACTTCCTGAAAAGCTTAGCTGTATATCTTTTCTGGTGACTAGATAGTCCAAACAACAAATCATAGTTCGCCACCGAACTTTCGACTTTCTGTCTACAACCCCTTTTGGGCTCCGTTCACTGGACTAATTGCACACTCTACCCATCCTCGGTAAGCCGTCTAAATTATTCCACATAAAACTATGTGATGTCCCGTGGTGTTACCGAACTTTGAAGAAGAAATCTTTGTGCCGTAAGGGTCGGATTAGGTTAGAATGCTCGGACACAAAACCCCGAAAAAGGTATTTGTTACCCTGACATGCCTCTGGACAAGACGAGACGGAAAGCGGCTTACTTGGGATTTGACGAGTTTAATTGACCGTGTTCGTTCGTTTGTTCTTGTTGGGTAAAGTCTCTGTGGGGAGATAATACGGTTGTTCTTTAAATAATGATGAACGATTCATTTCTGGGATGGTCATTTCACAGTGGCAGGAATGGATGAAGTGAAAAATACATTTGATAATCTCATTGACACTTTTTTGATGCACTACTTTACCTTTCTCATAAACTCTATCATAGCCAGTTGACAGTTTTCAAAATTTTGAAAGGATGGATTGATTATCCCTATGGTTAAGTGTCCTTTCTGACCTGTGACCAATTGCGGTTCTCCCGTGTCACTCTAAAGTAGTGGAATTAATACTGAAAGAATAGATTAATGACTACGTCTTTGAAAATCTTTTCATAACATCTGTTCAATCAGGATTTGGACCTCAGTATTGTACCACTCCGACTCTTCTATCTGTTCAATCAGGATTGAGACTACAGTATAGTACAACAACGGCTCCTCTGTCTACTCGATCAGGATTTAGACCTCAGCATTTTACCACTATGGCTCCTCTGTCTGTTCAATCAGGATTCAGACCTGAGCATAGTACAACTACGGCTCCTCTGTCTGTTCAATCAGGATGTAGACTACATCATAATACAACTACGATTCTCTGTCTGTTCAATCAGGAGTTAGACCTCAGCATAGTACCACTACGGCTCCTCTGTCTGTTCAATCAGAATTTAGACCTCAACATAGTACAACTACGGCTCCTGTCTGTTCAATTAGGATTAATAACTCAGCATAGTACGTCTACGGCTCCTCTGTCTGTTCAATTAAGATGTATACTTCAGCATATTACCATTAGGGACCCTCTATCTATTCAATCAGAATTCAAACGTCAGCATAGTACCACTACGGCTCCTGTGTCTGTTAATCTTCAGCATAGTACCACTACGGCTCATACGTCTATTCAATCAGAATTCAGACCTCAGCATAGTACAACTGTCTGTTCAATCAGGATTTAGACTACAACATAGTACAACTACGGTTCCTCTGTCTATTCAATCAAGATTTAGACTGCCTCATAGTACAACTACGGCTCATGGGTCTGTTCAATAAGGATTTAGAACTCAGCATACTACCACTACGGCTCCTCTATCTGTTCAATCAGGATTTAGACCTCAGCATAGTACCAATATTTCTCCTCTGTCTGTTCAATCAGGATTTAGACTTCAGCATAGTACCACTACGGCGCCTATGTCTATTCATTCAGGATTTAGACTTCAACATAGTACCACTACGGCTCCTCTGTCAATTGTCGATGATCTCTTCAGAACTATAAACAATGGGAATTTGACCTGTTCAGTACTTCTGGATTACAGCAGGGTCTTTGACAATCTTGATAACGAGATATTGTGTGATAAACTTGTCTACTTTGGTTTTTCTCGAGAAGCAGTGTCACACTTAAGAAACTATCTGGAGAATTGTACACGAAGAGTTGTTGTGGATGTTCTCTACCGGAATCTATAGGCAGTGCCACAATTTATCCCTAGGCCTTTATATATCTGTGATTTGCTTCTCTTTGTGAAAGAGTGCCGACACAGTTGTGTTTCTATTTTCTGCCTCGTTATTCCACATTTGCAGAGTCATATATATTATTATTATCAAGGATCTTCAAGCCATCTTTGATATTTTGGCAGCCCATGAGCTCAATACTAATAAATCTGCAATAATGATGTTTGGACCTAAACAAATCAGAAAGCTCGCCAACTTTACTTCTCAACTCCGCATCGAAAATGGAATACTTCTTTCCGTGACTGAGATAAAAAATTAGGATTGTGGTTTGATGCAGAACTTGGCTACACTGGCACAAAGATAAATACATAAAAAACAGTTAAGCAAATCCGCCTGAGGAAAACATCAGTGGGAGTAATGAAAATGTCACTGACATATACTTTAACCTTTCCAACTGAAATAATGACTTTTCTCGATAAACTTCGACAACTGTTTGTTTACCTATATTCCATTAAATTAACATACCAATATCTGTTTATTTCATTTTCCAATCATTCTCTTGTTGAATCTCATTATATTTCTAGTATTTTGTCGACCGCGGTGTAAAAGTATTTTGAGTTAATTGAGCGATTATCCCATTAGCTTTAATTGCCTCGGAGTAAGTTGCGCAATGAATCATTTGCTTCTCAGCTTCTCAGAGCTGAAATCAACAGCCTAGAACGTGTATGACCCTGAAATTCGTCAAGATGATCAGTTTATTTTATGTTTCTGTTAACGTATTTTAAATATCATTGAAAAACTCTTCGAGAGGCACGTGGAATGGGTTTTTCAACATCGTTGAAAATGATTTCTATCATTGTATTCTGCGATTCTATCATTCTAGAACAGTGGTCGCCAACCTGTCGATCGCGAGCTACCGGTAGCTCTCGGGAGTTAATTCTGGTAGCTCTCACAACGATTTGAATTTAAATAATACAAACTACAAAAATCAGAGAAGCTTCCGAAAATTCCACAAAAAAATCTAATTGTCA
>WOGP01005923.1:0-12770 GCA_015342065.1 Leptinotarsa undecemlineata | reverse complement strand
GTCGACGGATTTGACGAGGTCATCAGTTCCTTAAAATGAGTGAATTTGTATATTTCTGTTATTTGAATTCGAATGTCATCCGAAAAGGAGGTGACTGGTCAAATTCTTTCAAAATTTATTATCAAACATATTCTATCAAATCACTGTTGTATACTGATCAAAAATCCGTTTCATCTAACTTCCCAACTTCCATCCAAGTATCTGCCATATACTAAGTACGGTTACCTGGGAAACTCTCATTTGAACTTTTCTCAGTATACTAAGAATATAGTATTATCCATTATGGTAGTTTCTTTTCAATGAATTAGAACGCCTTTCTTACTTTTACATTATATTCACTTGCTTACATTACATGTTAGCATCTGATAACACAACCATTACAACGGAAAATAAGGAATAGAAAAGGTTTTTTTCTATATAATTAGTTTTTCCTAACCTATTACTATTCTTTTTTTCTTCATTGCTAACACTTCATTCATAACAGCTATGAAATACAAAATAGTTGACATCTACCAATCATAAGTATATAACAAAATATTAGTAAATCATTGTAACCTAGCAATTTATCTCAACCCCCTCTCTCAATGATTTTCAAAAGTCTCAACATATCAAACAAAAACTATATATCTCATGCTTCAAAACTTACCCTCACTCAATTCTAATTCTATTCTCTTACAGTTGTCGTTGAATTGAATCCGTTAATGAGTGAGCAGATTGAAATTTTGTGCTAATATATCATATACACTTCATTTTATTATTCAAATTCTCACAAATAAAATAAAATTTCAAATATATGTGCCTAACACGTTTGTTGTTCTCAGGATTTTTCACAAGTGAAAAACTTCTTGAACCATGGAGCTGTCTTGAACTGCTGAACATAAAGGTATTAGTTCAGTTTCTGTGCTAGACATTAAAACACAATTTTGTTTCCTAGTAACCCATGCTACTGTATTGACATCCCATCAGATATTCAGATACTGATATTCTGTCAGAAATATCTCCTGCCCAATCCAAATCTACATAACATGTAAGTGAAGTATTATTTTTATCTCTTTCATATGTTGAATTCAGTTCACTAGTTCTTTTCAGATATCTTAATAATCTTTTCAATCCAATCCAAGTTTTCTACAGAGTACTATATTGAATTCTACTAAAATAATTCACAGTGAAACTAATATCAGGCCTGGATCCCAGCATGAGATACAATAAACAGCCGTCTAATTCTCTCATTGGTTGACTTGAGTTGTTTTACTAATTTTGTATTTTGGATCTATAGGTGTGGATGTTGGATTGCAATTTTCAAAATTGAATAGTCTTAGTGTACCTTTCAAATATCGTTTCTGGTCCAGATTTAAAATGCCATTTCCACGGTCGAAACTTATCTCCAACCTTAAGAAATTTTGTAAATTACCTTTATATTTGATATCAAATTTTATCATTAAATCACTGTTGCATTTTCAAAGAATTGAAAGTTAGACACCGCCAAAATTATATCATCAATATATAATACTAAGAATATATCACTTTCATATTTAAACTTGATAGAATATAAGCAATAATCAGAATCTGATCGTTCGAATCCTGAACTAAAAAAAAATTATAATTTTCATATTTCAACACTTGGACGATTGCTTTAAACCATATAAAGACTTGTTTAACTTCAAAACTGAACATTCTTTACATTTAACCCTCTCTGACGAGAAAATGTATGAATCTTCTTTCAATTTTCCATTCAAAAATGCTGTTTTGATGTCGAACTGGTTTCCCACTGACAACGAAACTCTATTAGTTGACATTTTTACAACAGGAGAATATAATGCATTGAGTTCCGCTAGGCAAACTCTCTTACCACAAGTCTATCTTCATACCTACCTTCTAGTAACTGTTCCAAATTTTTCTTCGCAAAGATCCATTTGTTATTCAAAATTTCCCTCTATCGGATTTCTTACCATTCCATATATCTGCAGGCGTTTTTTTCTCTATAGTTGCATTGCTGGGATTTCTACGTTTATTTGAAGGTGGTTGATAATATTTCATGGTGTATTACATCAGTTCGGACTTCCATTGTCTAATATAATATAAATTGATTTGAAATGCCTTATCAAGCAATCTGCTATCAAAGCGTTCAGCTTTGCCGTTTTCTTGTAGTGTGTACGGATTTGTGAAAAAGTTTTCATTTACTTAGATACATATTCTCACCCATTGTCACATCTAAGAACAGAAATATTCAAATTGAATTTTGTCTGCACCATACGTGTATGTTCTTTGGAGCAATTGAACACCTCACTTTCAGTTTTTATAACAAACATTTCTTGCTATTCGCTATTTAGAAATAGAAACAGATGAACATTCTATCTTTCTATAATTTATATGGTTTGCCACTCCTCAATCGAGCGCATTTGACCAGTCTCCTCCTGTTCATAATAAACAGAAGCTTGGTTTGGGGGCGCAACGATCTTAACTTGAGGCAATGCCACCCTAAGTTTTACAATTCGTTTTTCATTCTCACAAAAACACTTTATTTTTTACTAGTCACCTCCTTTTCGGATGACATTCGAATTCAAAATACACAAATATACATATTCACTCATTTCAAGGAAATAACGGCCTCGTCAAATCCGTTGACATCCAGCCTGGTTAATAGCGCAGGGGACTGCTAGTCATCTCTTCTTTCACTTTATCATTCATTCAAGAGTAACTCAATTTCAGACCACACTTTATTTCCAACTTACACATTTTGGACTCCACTCCGACCACGACATACACGTGTCATCTTTGAGGGCGGACGTTATCGGCACAACCGTTCTCTGTCGCAGTCGGAAAGGAAGTCCTTTTTGTGGAACTCACTTTCAGTTTCATATTTACTTTCCCTCTTGAAAGTTTTTTGTCACGATCGCAATCTTCTCATGTGAATGAGTTCAATAACTCATACCTACGCACAAACCAGGTTCACTTTTTCACTGGGGTTATTCATTTCTCAAAAGTAATAAAATTAGTGGTTTTCAATATTGAAAGTGATCAGATTGATAAATCCAAAGCTATTCTCACGAATACTATACTAATCCTCGTCAAATTAAATTAGTTACTCCAAACATATCATGCTCATCATAATTATCCTTCACCCCATAAAATACGACAGGCATGATGGAGAAATCAATTGTGTTGGTTTTGTTATACCTATCAAATTACTTTGAAAATGTAGGTCGGATTTTGATTTCGTGTTGTCTCGAGGTAGATTGATTCTTTCCTGTATTTGAATTGATATTATTGAACATACTTCTGTTTGAAGATTATTATTTCTATCAGTTACAAGCTGATGCGAAACTGATAACAAAATCTAGGCATAAATGATCTGCTACCCGTTGTTCGCTAATTTGATATAAATCTGATAGATGTTGGAAAATAACAGAATCAAATCGTTTCACTAGGCGAACCTTCGATAATGAGGGTCGATAATGAAGGTTATTGGATGATTGTCATTATTAGGTTCTTAGAATTGATTTTATTATGTCATTCATTCCATTTCTAACAGCTTTTTGTTCGCACGTAATTACAAGTAGAAAACAGGTAACCAATAGGTATCAATCAAATTACGAATGAGGGACGATAACAAAATACTAGGAATGCATTTAATGATCCTCATTATATCTAGACTAGATGCATATGAAACCATTAACATCGCCGACACATAATAATGTAAATGTATTTGTGTAAATGAAATGAAAAAAACTTTGAAAACCAGAAAAGATTAACTGTTGGTTCATTAAAAACAATTGATTGAATTTTTAGGAATTCTTTGTGAGTCTTCGGCTTCTTAACCCTGTAATGTGACGAATATCAAAATATGTTAATTTTTTAAAAACATTTTATTTGGGAAACTCATTTACGGATATTATTCAAACGAAATGAAGAAAAAAATACTTAATACACACACCAAAGTGAGCATTTTCCTCTATCGTTACTCAAAATACTGACTCTATTCCGCTATTTGGATTAACCAAGTGAAATCAAAATTACCATAAAAATTGTAGAACGCCTTCAGAAACAAGCTGTCTGAAATTGATATTTGAAAAAAAAATAATTATACTAAAATTTGGACAGGAATTATGGAAAATGGCCAGACTTTCCCACAAAGCAGGTTCATATGATGCTTTGTATTTTGAATACTTATTTGGTTTTTTTTTTCAGTACCAAATATTATGTATTGCATGACTGTAATAATGTCGCAAATAAATTGTTGAATGAGAAGTCACTCAAGATCAAACTTTCACATGACACACAGCATGACGAAACTCATGAAATATCAATGAAGTAACTAGGCTTCATGTAGGTCTAAAGTAATCCCTACCCTACCCTATAAATGACTTACTGATTCATACACTGTGACGGAATAAATGATTATTTCAATTTAAAAACTGATTTGCTGGAATCTATAACGTGTTAGAAATCACACGTTAAAAGGTAAGACCTCGTTAATCCTTAGCTCGCACAAGTTTCGGCTTCTGAGGGTTGTCGTTCGTAGGGGTGCGACAGCTGGTTGATGAAAAACAGATTTTTAAACAGATATATCACCTTTATATACAAGCTGACATTATACACAGCACTGTTTGGTTGTGTGTGAGGAAAAAAATATATAAATTTTCGAAAATATGTATTCGTCGTTGAAACCACATACAATGTGTGTGTCATTGTCAGCGGTAAACTATAATTGATGTCGTTGATGCAGTTACTTATACAAATTACTGTTAGAGGTATACTGAACCCAGTGTAGAATCTTATATACCAAACAAAACCGCCAAATCGTTTTATTCACACAAATTTTGATTCAAGAACGACTGAGCCGATTTTCAATATTTTTATTTGTTAGTTTGGTTACTGCCTGGAATAGCAGAATAACTGCTATTGCAGTTGCAATAACATTGTAATAACACTGCATTGCATTGCAATAACAATGGAAAAATTACTGACAAAATTTAAGTTCGAAGAAAGTTTATTGCGTTATGAGAGTTTTCATGGTGTGAGTGAAGACGGGAAGTAGAAGTTGTGATATTTGTAAATGTTTGCACATAAATGATTGGTTATATCACATATGACAGTTACGTCGCTAGCGGGAAATTTTTCACAACGAAGCTGTAATGGAAACAGACTACGAAAGATTCTGAATCAATCCAGGAAGGATGAAATTTCTCTGGATAAGCGCTGTATTTGGTGTTATCAAATCTACTATTTTCGTAGATCTTTCTTTCTGGTTCTCGAGGTACCTCTCGAGGTCTTACCTTTTAACGTGTGATTCCTAACACGGGTTGGACGAGAGAAAGTGAAAATCGATCGTTTAGCGTGGGGCATGAACCACCGACCAACACCCCGGTCGATTAAAGTAAGTGAATAAAGCACCCACGTCGGGCAGACCAGCTTTCGATTGGTATAGATCTATAGTATAGGCATGAAAATGACCTAGCAACACTGTCTGCGTTGATTTGGTTATATTTCCTGCTTTACAAATGTAATATGTAAATGTGATATAACACAGCGTAATACCTGAAACACAACATATATCTGTTTTAAGGCGATTAGAAGTTCGACTAGTCAGCTAGTTGGAAATAACTGTGAGAGAATCCAACGTAACCCTTGACTACTAAAAAATTGTTTTCCGGTCTTATGTAAAACTATTACATTTACTAATGTTAACTATTAGCATTGATACAGTGGAATGATTTCAGTTTCCATTTTTTGTCAGCATAAAATGAAAATTCTCAACAAATTGTATGTTTTTGACCTACACCAACATGAAACAAATGAGTGACTGAAAATTCAGAGACTCTTTATGTAACTGAGCTTGAGAATCGATACCAAACGAACGGACAACGATGTTAAAGAATGGCCCAACTATTTCAATATTAGTGCCGCTATGGCTCATCTCATAATTCAATTCATCGATCCTCTCCTTAATGAGCATAGCAACTAATGAAGCGTTGACTGATCCGAAACTGAATTAGTTTGTTGGGGTTATTGAAAAGAAAATATTGTTATCGACACATTGTTGACAATCTGTAATGATAGTAATCGGTGTGAACTCAAGTTTTTATACTCAAGATCATTCAGACCTCAATTATCGATCATATTTCTTTTTTTCAAGTACCAAGCACGTGCACTACAGGAAAATCCTTAAGGCGCTCTTAGAGCGGTGCCTGTGCGAAAATATTGATACGCATTGCAATTGAATCGCGGGAGATCAAATCCATTTGGAGAAATATTCTCAGGAAGTTCATTTCACATAAACGCAGTTCTCCAAATGAACGAGTTCTCAAACAGCGAAGTTCGAGGTGTACTGAGTTGAACCTCAAAACCACAGTCCGTCGTGTATTTCCTGAATGTATCACTCTTGGTGAAATCAAATGTGCCAATTACCCTCTCTGCTCCGTTCTTCCTTGTAATACCTACAATCGTTGTTCACCTTCACATTCATACACCGATACCTAACGTTTCACATTATTCAGGAAAAACATGAGTGAAATCTACTTCAGATCCTCGAATCATCATACCATCCATTGGAGTGTCACGAAAACTAAACCACTATTTGGTAATAACAACTCCATGGGATGTGTTAACTGGACTTCATGTGAATACAGCATATAATAATTTTAATGTAACCAACAAACTATTAGAAAATCTGTTTGGCGGGTTGAGAAAAAATACACAGCGAGGTGAAATTAACAAATTCGAACCCACCAACGAAATATTAGGCGGTACAAAAATTGATGATTTACTAATAGTTGACTATACTAAACAATAATGGAACTCAACTTCATTTCACCATTAATATAACAAAACACTTCAACTGAAATTTCGAGAGATCTGGCCACGAAAATTCCTACTTCAGAGCCGTTGGATGACTCTCCCAGTGCTCTGCCCAAGCCACCAAGTCCAGTTTTTTTTTGCTTAAATGATTTTCTTGGTGTTGGATGAGGTTCTGGAATCTCTCAATATAACCACCTAGGCGCTAGCATAATGCTGAGAGGGCACGTCGAACAGAAATTCCTTATTTACGACTTTCGAAAGTTTATTTCTTATATCCACCACGAATCCGTAGGGGTACATGATGTCTAGTCCGTAGATTAACTCATTGACGATAACGGCCACTAATACCCAATTCTCTATTTTGCAGTTTTCAAGCCTCAGTCTCGCTTCATCTTCTCCAGTGGCTGTTTCCAGAACGGGTACTATTGATAAATCATTCAAACTGCTTCTGTTGGATTTGTCGGCCCTTATTACTGATCTCTTTGATTGACGGTGAGAAGGATTTGGTGATTATTTGGAAATCTGTCGACAACTAGCCTGTTACTGTTGCGTCTTATCGTGGAAATCATACCTGGGGGCTTGGGATGCAGCAGCCAATGCACCTCCCCCAACACTATCTAAATTCAGTTTTCCGAACTCCGATGCTCTAGTTCAGGTAATACCGAACGCCAGTCTCTTCTTTCGTGGAATGTTGAACGTTATCGATAATCCCGCCTTGAGGTCGTTCTCTGCCGCAGTTATAGCATTCAAGTAACGCTATTACTCTGTATGCAGTTCAAATATGTGTTCAGAAATTTTTCTGAACCAATCATGAATTGATCTGTTTCTTCATCTTTCTTTTCATTGATGGCCCTCACTAGAACTTTTCGTTGTTTAGCGAAGCATTTTGCGTCTTCTATTCGAGGACATTCATTAAATTTTTATGATGTGTCATCCTCAGCGACTGCTCTGCGTCACTAACTCCGTCGAGAGAAGTATGGACAGTAATCCAGTAGGCGAAGTTATCAGGTGCTTGTAGATAGGCGATTCTCACCAATCTCACTATTTCAGCCCCAAACTCCTACATACTTTCCGATGGACCTTGAGTTCTAATTTTCAGTTGAACTTGCTAGACTTCTCGTAGGTGCTCACTACCATATCTGATCCCCAAAGCTGATAATATTGCTTCATACTCCTGCTCATTCACTGAGATATTTTGCAAGGCCTGAGAGGCCTTTCGTCGTAGTGCCAGTTTGAGAGCTGTTGTTTTCTCATCATTTTACCACCCGCTTTTTTCCGCAGTAGTCTCAAATTGTCTGCGATAAGTTGACCATGAAGATTTGCCATCGAAGGTTAGAGTTTCAATAAAATTACTGCTAGAAAGGGAAGATTTCGTTTCCAATTTGCATTTTTTCATAGTATTACTTTATGTGTCCGATAATTTTTTCCAAAGTTCCCTGAAAAACATCTTCAAACTTCTTGTCGACTCCTTCAACTTTTTTTAAACTTCTCTTCAAATTTTCTATCGACTCCTTCAAGCTCCTCTTCAAATTCATTTCAACGCTCTCAAGCTTCTCATCGATTGCTTTTTTCAAACCCATTTATGTTTCCTGAAATACTTTTCCAAATTCTTCTTGAATGATAGCTCCATACGATACTGTATGCGAAACTTGACTGTCGATAGGCGATTGGATGGCGTTTATATTTGCCAATCGAAGGAGGTAGAAAATGCCTCTAAATTCTATCAAAGCCGGCAGCATCATTCTCGCCACGTCTAGAATGCCGGCGAACATCAAAGAACCGCGAAACGTCGATCGAACTTGTAACGAAAATTTCGTTCCATTGCCAAAATTTTAACATTTTGCATTGAAGTATTGCCAGGTCAGTAGTCACTTCCTCTCAAACTCTAGTGAAGACCGCTTGCGCGGAAATAGATCGAATATCGATGGATAGGGGGAACATCGGAGAATTTTTGCTTCCGACAGGACTCTTGTATAGCGACCGTTGACGAGTGGACAGGTTTGGGCGGGGAACGTGGTGTGGAGGCATTTTCTGGTGAAAGACCTATTTATCTTGTTTATCTTTCCGTAATTTGTGCAGATGTGGATTGAGTGTTCAAATCACTTAGTGAGTGGTTCTGTTGATTTACAGTTGACCATTTTAGGATTTTTCCTGGACCACGAGGATTGAGGTTGAAAGTCTGATTTCCTTTTATTTGGTTCATCTTGGGAAGGAGTCAAATTTGATTGTTGAATACATGTTGGGGAGATCAAATTGAATGGGATCAATTTTGTATTTTTGGTGTTCGTCAAATTTGACCACCTTAAAAAAAAATTAGTTAAATTTCTCACGTTTCAACAGTGTCTACTCAATATACCTTTTACAGAAAAAATGGCCTATTGTATCGAGGACTGATCATAAGCTGGACGTCTCTCAGGCGACGGAAGGACAATTACGGTGTTGACTGCTGGTGCGGCCGGACAGGGGACCAGCCGAGGAGTTCTTCAGGTGAGCATTTGTTTCATATTATTTTTTCATGAGAGGTGGTCTCTCTGTGAGAGGTGGATGCAGGCCTGAGAGAGTTGTGCTCTGTTCTTCCGGGCTGTGCAGTGGTCAGCATTGGAGTTTCCTGTAAACCGTTCTGTAACATTACTAAGGTCTGTTGGGTAGTATCTTTGGCCTTTATCGTTGTGCCTGCCACTCCTGTTGGCGTTAAAGGTGGCTCTTTCTGAGTCCAAAGTTGTCTGACAGAGTTGTTGGGATTTGTCACCCGAGTTGTATCTTCCTTTGGATTCAGAATTGTCTGGCATCTGATAGCCTTTATCTTATCAAAATTACAAAGAGTATCTTTACAAAATATCAAATATTGGTTTTCCTGTAATTACCCTGCCAGTTCGTTCTTAATTGGACAAATGCCTGTAGATTCTCAATAAAGTATAAGGATTTGATTAGTTATCAATTTTATTGTTCACTTACCACTTGTAGTGGAATTTAGTATTCATCATTTCCTTGGGAGAATGCCGGCTTTTCTCTTTAATTTTTCCTTATTTTGTTTAAATTTTTCATTAACCCTTACTTGGTTTTAAAAGTGGAGTTTGTCGAGTAGAGTTCGGAATATGCCCAGGGGTTCTAAGGATATCCTTCGTTTCCTGAATTGTTGTTGTGTTCAATTCTGATTCATTCTGTTGTTCGCATAGCCTTGAGGGGGCCAAGTGCTGGGTGGAGGATTGGTATTGCCAGGAGGTCCCATATCTGACGAATTTGCTGATCGGGGAGGCTCAGTTAACAAATACCACCCATCGTCCTGCTCCATAGGGACAGTAGAGTCGTCGTCGTGGTCGGGTTAGGAACGACATAGGGTGGCTGGCGGCCGTCCAGCAGTGCTTCGCCTGGACCAGCTTCGTGCAAACCACCCACCCAGGTGTTGTCCAGCCAGGACAGTTTTTTTGAATCAGATAACTGGTAGAATTGTAAATATTCTGAATTTGGAAGGCCTTCAGCTGTTTTTTTTTCTTTCTCAATTGTTATCAGCATTCAGCTTTTGTGTTTATTTATTGAAGTTATTAATTGTTCCTGCTGGTTTGTTCTGCCTCCTTGCCCAAGCTAGAAAATTTCTTTGGTAGTGATTAGCTATTGAATTTTCATTTGCTACCTGGCGCCCACTTATTGAATCAGTCAAGTCAACTTTGATTATATTGGTATCAGTCAGTATCAATTTGCATTCGACTGTTACCAATCAATTGTTGAACCTTACTCACACCCTCACCGTAACAATCTGAGCAGCCTATCAGCACATAAGTGATAACCTCCATATTTCATACTTTGAGTATCACCTTTGCAAGTTAAAAATTTGGAGGGTTACAGTGTGACACTGTATATATATGGAAACTCCATCCTTAGCAGTGTCACGAAAACCAGGCCAGCAAACGCGGACTGCGATTCCAAAAATTGCATTTACCGAATACCCTGCGAGTGCGGAAAATCATACATTGGTGAAACTAAGATGCCATTGGAAGGTCGCATTGCTGAGCACAAGAAACACACACAGCGAGGAGAAACCAGCAAATCCAAAATAGCAGAGCATGTTTGGGCTCATCAGCGTGATATCAAGTGGGCTGGCTCAAGCTGAAATTATCCACAAAGAGGAACACTGGTTTAGGAGGAAATTCAAAGAAGCCGCGTTTATGTTGTCTAACATCGCAGTTAGTCAAGCTAGCGTAGAGATACGTAACATATGGGAACCTCTAATCAAATGAAAAACTACCAACTCCCGCCAAACGGTCAACTCCCGCTAAAAACCAATGAAGCGGAGAGAGAGGGAGAGAAGATGGGATAGGTGAAAGCACCCGAATGGCCTATAAATAGTCGGAGAAATATAGGAGAAATAAGTCCAGTTATCACCCGAAGACCATTGTGGATACTTTGAAATTCAATTTTGAATTTTCATTTTTTGTTGATATTAATTTTTAATTTTCAGCTTTAATTATTATTTTAATTTTGATTTTTTTTGTTGTTGTTTGGTTTTCTCCGAAATTTCAGTTTTTTGTACAAATTGAATTGTTGTTTTCGGTTAATCTTTTTAACATTCTTTCAGGAATTTAAAATTAATTTATATTATCTTAGACAATGGAAGTCCGAACAGATGAAATGTTTGTGTTTTGTTCTTATAAATAGAATCAATCATTCATTGAGGAAAAAACCAACTAGCGAATTGGCACTTTGAAATTAGTGTTCATTTAATTCAAGTTCCATTATCGAGGATACTTGTTTTACTGTCATATCTATGAATTGTTCTTATAAGAATGGAATTTGAGTGATATTTGGTTGAAAGTTGACTTATCTCTACACATAATGACAGGACACTCTCTGGCCTTCTGTTCTGATTACTCCTTCTTCTCCTTTTTTTTCCAGCTTTCATTTCGTCCCATATTTTCAGATTCTCAATTATACTTTCTCATACAAAATTCACGTAGTTGGTCAGGGTTTCCGGGCCTCAACCCGACAGGGTTCTTCTACATATAACAAAAAAAATCCTTCTATCTGTGTGTTCGTCGATCTGGCAGAAGCATTTGATACTGTTGACCATTCAAAACTACTGACAGTGCAAACAAATACTGGCAAAAGAGTAGTTACTCATAAATTATTTGAGAGTAAGTTATGTAACAGGAAACAACACGTTAATATCAATAAAGCTATGAGAAGTTATCAAATGATCACATATGGAGTGCCTCAAGGTACTGTTTTGGGGCCAACTCTCTTCAATCTTTATATCGATGATCTTTTTGAACAAGACACGTGGGGGGAAGTTGTGAGTTTCGCGGATGACACTGCCGTTTTCTACGAGGGAATTGACTGGACCACTCTCAGAAATAACATTGAGGTTGACTTTCAAAATATAATAAATGTTTTTAACGATAGAATACTGACAATCAATTATAAAAAACTCACTTTTTGCCGTTTACATGCTACTCTCCAAATTTACCACCATATAAAGAACTGGAAATACAACATGAGGACGGACCCCTTCTGAAAATAGAGTCCGTCGATAAGCTTGAATACCTAGGCATATGTATTGATTCTCATTTGAATAGGTAAGATCAAAACAATTTGGTAATTGAAAAGTTGCGATTTATAGTCTATGAATTCAAAAAAATATCTAAAAAATTGAAGGGGTTATATTTTTAGGAGTGATTTTTGGGAAAGAAAGATTTTGGTTTTCTACTACTTTGGGAAATTCCCTTATCCTTTTTTTTTGTATTAAGATGGAGTAGTAGAAAGCCAAAAACTTTCTTTCCCAAAAATATATAAAAAAATTATTTAAAAATACTGTACCATGCTTTGGTCGAAAACCATCTTTTCTATAGAGTCATTGCATGGGAAGGAGCCTCAAAAACACTTATTATTAATCTTCAAAAGTGCATTCTTAAAATGATATATAAAAAACTCCGAGAATATTCGTCATGTGGCCTGTATAGAGAAACGACGATAATGAA
>WOGP01005922.1:0-12771 GCA_015342065.1 Leptinotarsa undecemlineata | reverse complement strand
GATAAATTCTCTAGAGAAAAATATCTGGTCGAGGTAGGAATCGAACCCACGATCTTCTGATCGTGAGTCGGGCGCACTACCACCGCGCCAATTCCTCAACTCCAAATTCCAAATTGTTTAAAACTAATTTGATAGAGCATTTCAATTATGAAAAGTTTCACCTCTCTGGTTAAGTCCAAAGTGAGTGGGTCTATTCGACCCTCCATCGCAACCCGCTTAGGTTTATTGTGGCTAAAACCTATTCACAGTCGACCAAATTAACCCAGCTTCTTAACGATGCCGATTAGTTTGTATGGTGAGTGGTCTTTCAGATCAGATGGTAAGAGTACGGCTCTTCCAAACTATGAAAACCTGATTCCGTCCCCAGCGGGGCAGGCACAAAGTATGAGCCCTGCTGTTTCATCATTTTCCAAACAGAGGCGACACACACTGTCTTCCGACAGTCCGGAGTCTTTGTATATGATGATTCAAATGACAGTGGCCTGTAAGAAGGCATGTTAGACATCGTAGTTCATCCCTATTGTAGTACCACAACTGTTTGGTATCAAGCTTCGAAGGGTGAATAAACTCCTTGGAGTGAGCCAATCCTGGAAGATTCTGTCAGGAGTCCATACATCTTCTTGCCATCCAGGTGTTCAATCTTTATTTGGTAGAGCCTGAAGCGATGTCAATGACAGGTTCTGGTCCGATGAAGCTGCTTGCAGCACCCTGCTTTGCAAGGAAGTCAGTAACCTTATTGCCTTCCAGACCCGTATGGCCCAGCAATCCAGACCAGAGACAATCCGTTAAGTTTTCCTATCGGGGAAATTCGTTTTTGGCAATATACTACAAATTCAGACGTTGCTTGGTAGGATCCAAGAGCTTCCAACGCCGTTTGACTGTTCAAGAATATTTTTATTGACTTGTGTATGGGGTTGTATTCTTCCAATCTCTCCGCACACAATTCAATAGCGTAAATTTCCGCTTGAAGTACAGTCGCATAGATTCCTAGGCAGGTTGATGTCTCTGTCCTGGGTATGCGACTCTGTAGTAATAATAACAGGGATATTCGAGTGAAGTATACAATTGTTAGAGGTGCCGATTGAAAAGAGTGTGGGGTAGTTCCTCAGAAATTGCAATGGTTGAAACGATTTCGAAAATGGGCTTAGAAAACCATTCTGACATCTTCCAAAACCGCCCTCGTTTCATTTTTCCAGCTTTGGAAATGAAGAAGATACCTTTTTTCAACTAAATTCTTGGATACCCTGTATACCTCTCAAGAGTTCTTCAACATGATTATCTGGTATTACGTATTGTAGTTGTATCTGACAATATTGAAACTAATTACCTTAGTATCATATTTTATATTTTTTTTATGATAAAATCTTCGTGAAATATTTGTTATTGGATTTTTCATTTTTAATTTTATTTTTTGTGGATGTGATTTTTTATCAAAACTAATGAATTCATAGTATGATGTTGTAAACATAGATTTGTTTTCATGTTTTATATTTCTTGAGTATCTTCTGTATTTTTACTTTATAGACAATGAGACATTTTTTAAGACAAAAAAGTATGTTTGGATGTGGTGGTTGCATTTCATCAGTTCGGACTTCCATTGTCTACTATGATATAAATTCATTTGAAATCCCTGAAAGAATCTTTGAAAAATTGAAAAGATTAGCTGAAAGAACAATTTTAGCCCCTCTTCCCTCTCTCCGCTCCATTGGTTTGTAGCAGGAGCTGACTGTTGTGGGAGTGGGTCGTGTTCTGCTTGATTAGAGGTTTCCATATGTTACGTATCTCTCTACGCTAGCTTGGCTAAATTCGTTGTTGGACAACATATATGCAATTTCTTTGAATTTTCTTCTAAGCTAGTGTTCCTCCGTGTGGATGATTTCAGCTTGAGCCCACTTGATGTTACGTTGATAAGTTCAAACATTCTCTGCTATTCCGGATTTGCTGGTTTCTTCTCGCTGTGTGTATTTTTTGTGGTCGGTAATGCGAACTTTCAATCGCCTCTTAGTTTCACCGATGTATGATTCTTCGCAAAGTAAAACATCATCTTTTGTGAAAAATTCACGGCTTTTGTTGAACTACTAGGGGAAATCGAAGTCAAAGAGCAGTATGAACTGATCAGTTTCGACGTCGAAAGCCTCTACAGTCTACACCAACGTTCCTGCCGAAGAAGCACTTCAAATTACACAGAAGAAGCTATCCGAAGCTGAAAGATAAAACAAAATTACCAACACAAGTAATCATGGAATTACTATAATGCTGTGTATGAAACTACTACTTTCAACTACTACTACGAAAACTCACTCACACGGGACAGTTTCTGAACCAGGAATCCAACCACCATCAATCGACAAAGAGAGGAGTCATCAAGATTCTACCAGACCGTGCTTTCGTGCTCTGCAGTACAAAGGAAGATTTCGAAAGGCATCATCAAAAATTACCTTCAACGGAGTCGTTACTCCAAAGCGATGGTGGAACAGACTTTAGCTAGAAGACAGCAACAGCTCCACAAGGAATAGAAACCGCCACAACCAGTACTTGTACTTCCCTACATCAGAGGATAAGAAGTATTGGGTCCAAGTATAACATCAGTACCTGCTTCAGATCTGGGAATACTATCCGTGTTAATAGTTAAATTTTTTTGTTTTTTGGTTGTTATTTGTATGTTATTTCATTGTAATTTAATTTTTTTGCTTAATAACATTGTTTTTTCAGCTAGTCTTTTTAATTTTTTTAAAGATTCTTTCAGGGATTTCAAATCAATTTATATTATATTAGAGAAAGTATATTTTGATTGATTATGATGTCCACTTCTGGGACGATGCCTCTGGATGGGTACCAGACAATTGTTTCCGTACGACATTTTACGATTCGCAAAGTGACTGTAAATCGTCAACACGTCCGTAACCTCGACGCGTCAGGTGCATAATTAGCGATGCATATTCATATCGCAAACGATATGCAAATAAAAAATTCTGAGGCAGCCTTCAAACATCAATCAAACGTCTCGTAAAACAGAATGGCAATGTCGGTTGCAACGGTAATAATGTTACATTAAAATGCTGCAGGGAAGACGAAATAATTGCCGCGGTGAAATCGCGAAGGCGCCGTCCACTACGTGAGCTTGTTCGTTAAAGTCTGCGAAAGATCCTGGCGTAGTTGCCAGATCGTTCAAAATTCAGAGGATTTGATAGTTTTTATGCATGAATTAAAAACTCTTCATTTCAAGAAAAAAGCTTGAAACTAGACCTCTGGTAGACCTCTGCTATTGTGGAAGCTTGTCATCTTTGTGATATTTTCGAAAATAAAGTTGCGTACTCGTCAAATTATTTGACCAACTTACCATTGTAATTGGATGATGAGACTGCGGCCAAATCATCTGCAAATAATACTGTAGTATCGATATTATTGGGTCGGTCGGTAGCCAAGCGGTTCGGCATGGGTGCTTTGTTCACTCACTCGAATTGACTGCTGTGTTGGTCGGTGGTTCAAGCCCTAGTCTGAACGATCGATCTTCACTTGCTATCGTTCAACCCGTGTTAGGAATCACAAGTTAAAAGGTAAGACCTCGTTAATCCTTAGCTTGCACAAGTTTCGACTTCTGAGGGTTGTCGTTCGTAGGGGTGCGACAGCTGGTTAACGTAAAAACAGATTTTAAACAGAAAACAGATTATTGATGTGAAGAGTCGAATATAATTGTCTATCAAAATGATGCTTTATTTACATGAACGAAAGTATATTTTAAAATCAGTAGTAAACCTTTCATCGCATGTCAAATTTCTCTTTCATAATGTAATTGCGAAAGATACCAATAGGGCAATCGCCATCAGCATCAGTAGGTATATTTATTTTAATAGCTCTCTCTCTCTCTGCCTTCCCTTTCTTTCCGCATACGTCAGCGGAAGGCAGGCTCCTCCTCTTTCGTCGGAAAAACGCTCAGGGTTCAGTATAGAGATATACTGTTGACAGTATTATAAAAATCTAACCAGCTAGCACATAATATTCTTTTACTTATGTGAAACGGTATCATTATTTTTTTAATTGGGCATTATTTATTCCTACGAAAGTAGCAATTGGCTTATCGTGGCTATATAATATATGTACATACACAAAATAATCAATAAAAGATTTTAATAATAAATACCCTTTCCTTGCATTATCATATTGATATACATAAAATTTAAGTACTAACCTGATCTTTCCTGAAGTTAAACGATTTCAATATTAAATAGTACAACTTAGGTCGGTAGTCGGGCGGTTCGACGTGTGTGCTTTGTTCATTCTCTCAATCGACCGATGTATGAGTCGGTGGTTCAAGCCGCAGGCTGAATTATCAATTTTTACATGCTATCGTTCAACCCGTTTTAGGAATCACACGTTAAAAGGTAAGACCTCGTTAGTCCTTGCCTCGCATAAGTTTCGACTTCTGAGGGTTCGTAGAGATCAGTTCAGATCAGTTCAAGTTATCATTTCTGTCGGAAGTCCGGAGATGCGCATTTATTTTTAATATGAACCTCTATATAAAAAAATAACATTATGGGGTAAAACATTCAAGATTTCAAACCAAAGTTATCAGCATTAATTTCACTAATTTCATAACAGAATGGAAAAGTTTGTTTCAGCAGAAGAAAATAATAAATCCAGTGATTGATTCGAAACAACTGGAAGTTTGGCAACCATGAGGATAAAATTAAAACTTTAATGTTGAGTGAAAGCTCTATCTCATATTTGGTATTATTAGTACAGAAAGTATGTGCAATATAGTTTCGTTTATATGGTTTATATTGTAAATTGCTCACTAATTAAAATTATGAAAATAATGGTGGCCCACTCATGATGTGCATTATTTGTACAGGAGAACAGATTTTATTCCGAATTGTTATAAAGATAAGAATAAGTTATAGCATTTTAAAATAGTTATCGTTATGGCTTAATAAAGGCAGTAAAACAGAGAAATAGAAAACCCCTTGGTATTGCAAACTAATATATTTTTTGACGATGAAATAATCATTTATCACAGCAATAAAATACCATTTCAATTATTACAATAGACCAATTTAAGAATTATTACATATCCAGAAATCTTCGTAAAATGAAGATAAATCATGCACGATGTATAATGCATATCGGAAAACTCTGTTCATCTACATTACAATGCATACTTTGTATCTATCACAAAGTGGTAGGTATGCAATGTCAACATGTAGCACGAAGTCCCAATTAATAAAATCGGCCTCGATCTTTGAAAAGTCGATCTGTATGAAGGAAATGCACGCTCATCATTACAAAACCATGCAACATAAACCCGTTCATATGAAAGATCTCTTGCTGAACATCTCTGAGAAGCTCGATCCATTCCTCTTCTCATTCTTTTCTCTATGTTTTCGAGGAACTGTGTGCGATGCCGTCATTTGATAGTCGATGTAACACGCTTGTATCAACAAGGGGCATTACGCTACTTATGCAGCAATCTGCTGCTGAAGAAAATCAGTGGTGGAGAGGAATGGTATCTAATTGGTCTAGGTAGCCACTTATTGAAAGCTCATTACGAGGGTCTATTTACCCTCTCAGTAGTAGGACTAGAGTATAGATGAAGTAATTAAAATGACATTCTGAGCTCAGCATAACACAATTTTCAATATGTTCTTATACTATATGGCGCGCCACTTACTTTTTATTGACAGGATAGACCCGTCGTTGCTTTGGGGTGAAACAAAACATTATTTTTGTGAACCATTCTGTCTGTCCATCGATCTGTCTGTAATCAGTATCCATTTTTGTTACCGAACGAATAAAGATAACTTGAAAACGTTATCCTCCATTTCATTTTTCTATTATCAGATATTTATTAATTGTGAAAGAAGTCATCTCACAGCAAAGTCGTTTCTTCTGAATTCAACTGCGTAAAATTCAACTCACTGAAACTCACATATTTCCCAATTGAATGAGTCATTTTTGAAAATGAAAAATATCATCGATAGGCATTCAACGGTTCCAAAAATTCCTTCAGAAGTTTGATTTTCTGAATCATAAACACCTGAATTCACTCTGATCTGTCTATTTGTGATATTCTCATCACCGTGGAGGTAGGAATCAATTTTGAAGATATTGAAGAATTTCTTTGATAATGTGGTGTGAAATTTGTTATTGGATAAGAAACTCCCTCCGAGAGGATGAAAATTCAAGAATTTCATATTTTGTTTTTTTTTTCGACACGATTGAATTTCTTTTATTGAAATACCTAATCCTATTTTTTTTTTCAATTGAGCTATTTAGGAATATGACGTATCGTTGGAAAATTCTCAATGATTCGAGATTGATCGAGCAAATGCAAATGACTCTTGGACTCAATGACACTTATATGAAGTAGGAAAGTGAGCATTTGCAAATCATGGGATTTGAGAAAGTTACACGAACAAGAGCATAACAGCTGTTTTCAAAACTGTTTTTGAGAAAAAGGTTCGTAAACGAGTCTATTATCCAAAGTTAGAACACTTCCGATGGGCGAACCAGAATTATTAATCGATGATCACCATCCACGGGAGGAGTAAATGATCATTGGGTTCATGAATTGCCTGCCCTGAGTAGATTCAAAGAACTAAGATTGACAACCTTCTGAGAGTTTTAAGACATCATTCATTACTCTATTATCATTATATGCAGTTTGATTTCCATATATTACAAACAATATTTACCAAATTTTGGATTGTTATTTTTTGAATTCAATTTATTATGACAAACCTGTTATTATAATATATTTGTTATTTATTCTGAACATGTATAAATATATACAGTGAAAAATAAGTTTTTCTGGTGTACTCTCTGTTTATATAAATTTTTACTGTAAATTTTTGAGGAATTAACAGAAGAACAACCTCCACAGTTGGCACCAAAAATTGATGCTAAACAGTTCCCAGAATATAGTTGTTTTTTTGAGTTATACTATTATGAACGGTTAGGTGCAAATGCAATAATTAGGGAACTAAATGGAATATGGAAATTATGCCAAGATCACCAGATCTTACTATTTTGGACTATTTTCTATGGGGGACATAGAAAAATAGGAGTTACGCTGTCAGAGAGATAGAAAATGTGGAAGACTCGAGATTGAGGATTTTGAATGATTTCTCAACAATGCAGCAAATTACTGTATTGATAATAATATGAAAAACCGAGTTTAAAATGTCTCGAAATGGAAGGACTCCAATTCGAACATTTATTGGGCCAATAATTTTTTGGGTACCTATATAAATTATTTCATTTCAATTTTCATTACAATTATAGTGTTCCTTTCGGATGTTATTATTGCTTTAATTTTTTTTCTGCTCATTGAAACACATATAATATATTTTTGATGTAGAAATGTTTCAAATAATCACAAAAAGTTTTCCTATTCGAAGTTCATAGTAGAAAGCGGAACAGGAAATGCAGAGCCATAAAAAATGAATAGGTACCTAAAAATGATAAAAAAACTCTCGAAAAACTCTACGGTATATAGGGAGACGTGAAAGTTGCTATTTTGTTTTTATTTAACTTAGTCAATTAATTTCCAGGTCCGTAATTCAAAAGGGAATAATTCACACAATTATAATCAAATATTACCCAAACACCTTGAATTATAAAATTTAATTTGATTTCTCAGTATGAAGTGAATATCGACGATACAAAAACTATAACAAAAAATACAGGTTTGTATTTAAAAATTCAAAGATAGGGGTGGCCCAGGTCAGATGACACCCTGTATAAAAAATTCATGGACATATTCTGACAGCCCACATCAAGTGCCGAAAGCAGAATGTGGACAGATTTTCAATATGTCTGCGAATAAAAATAATTTGGGATTTTTTGGTTTTTCCTATATCTGCAGGACCAAAAGAGCTATATTCGATTTTTTCAAATAATTGAATAGGTCTCTAAAATCCGCAACTTTGCCACAATTCAACCGACACTCTATCACCTATCGTTTACGAGATCACCATGTACAGAAACGAATTTGAATAGCCCTGTATAGTTCGCTAAAAAAGTCATCTTGTATTAAAAAATAATTTTCAATATCATGTTCAAGCAACAAGAAATGTGAATCTTATCAAATTACAAGAATATCGTACAAGTTTAATTAAAAAGACGCCATCTCTAACAGATCCAACATGTTTCAATTGTCAGTATGAAAAGTGAAGAATCAATTTTAGTATTCAAATGGAGAATAATGTATCTTGTATTTTCATAATTCTTATGGTGATTTTGAATATTCACATGATAGTTTAGAAATATATTTCAAGTCCAATATTTCCTATTTCATTTTATATGTATGTATAGATACTCTTTACCCATAATTTGCTTTTGAATTTTATTCGGCCACCTTAATGTATCAAATTCATTGACGTTAATAATCAACTATCAAAAATTGTTCAAATAAACCAAATGTATTTGTAGACTTTCATGAAAAAAAAAATGTATTTTGTTCTGAAACTAATGAATACAGTTTATTGTATGATTTTAACTTCAAAGGGTTTTACAAAACCGCAACACGTGTTTTGCTATACAATAGCTTTCTCAAGCGCTTGAATTTTCATCAAGTATCGGCCAGTTCTATTCAATTATTTTGTTTTGGATCGTTTGAGTTATCAGAACAGTATAATAAAAAGTAGTACGATCGTCTGGTGAGTTGACGTGAGGTCGAACGACCGATTTTAACTTGAAGGGTAATACCTCGTTTAGTCCTTAGCTCGCACAAGATTCGACTTTTGAGAGTTGTCGTTTGAAGAAGGGCAACAGCTGGTTAACAAAAAAAAATATTTTCAACAGATTTTGTTGAGAATTCACAGAATAGTTTTTGTAAATTAGAAATTGGAGATATTTTGATTTAAAAAAGCAAGTAACAGATGAATGTGGAAATGGTGAAAGGGCCGGTTCAAGAAGCATTTTTTAAACAAAATGAATTACTTTTAGGCTAAAAATGGTTTCTCAGTCAGCCAAAAAATTAAAAAAAAGGATATTATTCAAGACTGAATTGAGAATGAACAGTACACCAAGATTCAAAGAAAAATTGACATTACAAATGTACGGAAGATATAGTTGTTGGAGTCGCCAAAATATTTTTTTCATTGTTAACTTCACAGAAATTCTTTTTCTGTATCAGAATTATTCTCCTCCTTAGAAACTCCAAATCGTTCAATAATTCTTGCAGCCGATGTGAGTTTCTATTTTTTTTATTTTCTCAATGATGAACAAAATGCTGTGCTTCTTTACTCTGATCGACCCTTTCATGATATTGATGTACGATAAGAATGTTTTCGCTACATTTAAAATATGACGTTTCTTTGACTACGGAAAAAACCTCAACAATGTGACCGTTTCCTATTGGGTTAGTAGGCATAATATCCATAACTTTGGAACCAATCACAATCGATCAGATTCAAAACTCACTGCCTTCGAAACAATCACACATGAGCCAATTCATAACTTTGAAGTTGCGTTCCAATTATTTTCAATAAAAAGCAAGTCTTGACAATTTTCCATCTCAAAATATGGCTTGAATTTCAAACTCAGTCATTGAAGAGATTTTTGTTTTGAAATATATGAATTCCAACGAAAAATAAGAACTGAATCTTGGCAAAAAAATTAATGCTTTTTGAAAGTTTATTACCCATTAACAAAATGAGTATCAGAATCGAAAATTAATTCTTAATTTGTAATTTGCTTCATGAAGTCTAAGATAGGTTTCTTAACCACTAAATATTCAAACAAGTCAAAATAAGAAAAAAATTTAATTCTTTTTCAGGCTGCTTTTCGTTATGGATTTCAATGGTTTTTCTCGCATGCGTGATATTAATGAATAAATCAATCTTATTCCAAAATATTCCTGTTAAAAATCATAGAAAAAGTATAGTATTCCACTCGCGAAATATGACCCGCCCGAGCTCATGCCAAACTTCATTCTCACAACTATTGGACACATTATTCCCTCGTTGAATAATATGCTATTATTCAATAGCTGCAATTGCATGCAATTGGTGAAGTAACTGAGATTTAAAAAACTCACAGCAATGCATTTCATTTTTAACGATGGTTATGAATCTGAATTAAAAAGTATCTATAATAATAATAATAATAATAATAATAATAATAATAATAAATTATTTATTGCCAACCATTTACAGAGCAATTTAAGATGACAATATATATTAAGTACACTCCTAGCACTAATACATAGAGATCTCAGCGTTATCATACGATATACGCTCTAGACTTATTTTTTAATTCGATCAAAGAATAGGAAAAAATATCACAATATTCACAAATTTTGTTATAGTTCGTGCACATTACATAGATTGGTGCCTTAAGCATAAGGTTAGTTTGCGCCCGTTTACACATAAAAGTGCAGCTTTTTCGAGATGTTTGCCGGGCTACAAATATTTTGATGTTAGATAATAATTCACAGGAATCAATTTTATTGTTCAAAAGATTATACAGAAATATTAAGGAAGTCTGCGCCCTGCGTTTTTCTAAGGATATAAAGTCAAATATTTTCAATAAAGAAACATGGTTTTGGCCTCTAGGTGAGTATATTCCATCAATTTTAAAGCTGAAAAATTTCAGATTTTTTTTGTACCTTCTCCACGATAGAAATATATTGTCCAAATATGGCGTTCCATATTAGAATTTTGATCGAACAAAACAGAAATACACTTTTGTTAGAGCAGACAAATTTGTGAAATTTCTACAATTTCTTGCCATAAAGCCGTATTGCACGATATGCTGCATTTACTATACGACTAACATCGAACTAAAAAGTAAAAATAATTTTTTAAATAAGCTTAAGACAACAACGAACGAAAATTCAATATAACAATAAAAAACAAAGTGGCGTTTCAAAAATCTTCAATAAAATATTTTTGTAGATCTGTTTTTACGTAAACAAGCTATCGCTTCCCTACGAATGATTATCCTCAGAAGTCGAAACTTTTGTGAGCTAAGGATTTTCGAGGTATGTGAAAGAATTGGCCTATATGAAAGTTTGTGACGTATTGTCTAAAACATATTCCTGAAGTTGATTTTAGAAAAACCCTACCAATATTCTACAGATATTTCGTAAAGGAATGCGGGATACTGGACGTGAGGTAACTATATTGTTTGAATGTTATATATAATATAAAAAATAAAAAATCACGCCAGCTTTCGGACGCATAATTATGGTAGGTATGTTGTTCCACAGATGAGCAAATCAGTTTGTGAGGGACCATTTTCTCATATAGTGCCCAAGGCGTTCAATTTTATTCCGGACCATATTGAAGAAATAACGAACTTAAACATGTTTGAAAATAAGGTGAAATGATTCATATACGAAACACCAACAGCCAAATGTAATGAGATCGTCGAACCAAATTACTTCAAATCTCATTCATTTCATTTTATCTTATTTATACTGGCCTTTTTAATTCTTCATGCACGGGTTTAATTCTTATTTTCATAACTATCACTTATTCCAAAATGTTTGTACTTTAAAATGCTCTTACTGATGTGTATTGGATTGAATACAATATATTTTTCTTTTTACTTAGTTAAGTAAGGTAATTTTATCTCGAAAAAATCAGCTGCAAGGGTAAGGGAGCTAAAGCTCCAACCTGCTTGTACTGAGGATGCGCTTGGTTATCTCGGAACAAGTGTCTGCTCACATATCGAGTAGGTATCATTTATACAAAAAAATGTATTTACTCTATACATTCTCTCTCTTTCTTTTCATTAATAAATGATAGAATTATTATTATATTATTATTCAAGTAACACTTTCACTGAACAGTTCAGTGAAAATCTAACAATAAAATGTTTCTTGATTATATTAGCGGCGTCTAACCTTTTAACAGCGATTCTTAGCACGGAAAACAGGGATCATATACTTGAATTTTACCTGATATTTGAGCAACACCCTGTATACCATCGTTTTCCTCTCAAGAGTTGTAGCAGTGTATAAAACATCTCCGCCATATATTGCAACGTTGGGAGTGATTGGTGTCGAAGTACCGTTGGTATGCTGCCTTGGGCTTCAGCCTTTCATGGAGGGAGTACCCAATGTCGGACACTTCCTTGAATCGCTCGTTTCTGGTTCTCGGCAACAGGTCCCAGAGTTGGAAAGTGTGTTGACAAATTTCGAAAGATTATAGAGTTTATTATCCGTGTATTGAAACAGTTAGTTGGTACCGTGAAATCGATCGATCGTTTGGATGGATTGGTTATGCTATAAACCGATTGTGGGTAGCAGTACCACAAGCTTTTTTAATTTGCGGAGATTCTACAAGGTTACAATTACTGAGAAGAGCGTATAAATGATTTGAATAATTTCAGTTATTAACAGAAAATGAAGAATGATATGAAACAAAAATAATGAAATATCACTGTATATGTAGCGTGCAATACTAAAATTAGAGATTAATTCATTCAATACATTACTGACAGTTGTCAAGGAAAATACTGGAATACGTCAATTTCTGAAATTTCGAACCAATAGTAATTCAGCCCGACTCAATTTTAGGACGAGCCCTAGTGGAGTGCTGGAAATATGCGGGTTCAAATTGTGTTCGGACGTGTTGCGTATACTATTTTTTCCGCAACCGTGTACAAAAATAAATCAGTTAAACACACTTGTTTATTAATTTTCTTTGTAGAACAGAATTTCGAACATCAAATTCATATTTGTATTGAATATTACACTGGTAGACACCCAGTTTGCTGCCGGACTTTTTTTACTGTTTCTAGGTAATTTGGGTCTGCTGAATT
>WOGP01005921.1:0-12771 GCA_015342065.1 Leptinotarsa undecemlineata | reverse complement strand
TATATATAATGATCTCGTAGTCTATACATCGGCTAGCTTCCAACCTCAGTCATCTGAATGTGTACTCAAGGGACGTGTATGTGAGAATTCTCAAGTTTTATTCTAGATTTGACAAGCTGTACTTGAGAAACATTATATTCTAACAAAAGCATAGTTAACCATGAATTGGATCTCCTTCTAGTAATTTCTAAACTTGCCCACTGTGACTGCATTTGTAGCGCAGCACTGACAAATGGAAATCAAATCAGACTTCAAAGGTCACCGAACCCATGTCCATGGTTCTCTGTCGAAATAAAAAGGGTTCGACAGCATAACTCCAGCTTTCAGGTCTACAAATACAAAGTCATTGAGTAAGCTACATCTTCTTAACTAGGTAGATGAAGAACGATCATCATTCACATTTAAGGACCAAACTGGAATGATTTGAAATTTTTAATAATAATTCCATAAGAAATAGATACGAGTTGGTGGTTCCACAACGCTCTTCTGTTGTTTTCCAGCGTGGTTTTTCTTAAATGAATCAATGATTCATAATTCATTACCACCAAATTTTATGAATTATTCACTAGTCAATTTCAAGAAATAATTTGAAGCATCATCTTATGACTCCATGTAATAGATTACTGCTTTGATGTTCATGCCCTTTATCTGCAGTTGAAGGCAACTCAAATGTTTATCACTTTAATATTTTTTGGTATACATATACTATATAGCATATAGGAAAATTAGTTCTGATTGTTACTTTTCTGTGTAAATAGTTTATTATTAGGTGAACATCGAAAACAAAAATTGGATGTTTAATGGGTTATTATATATAGGTACTTTTCATTCCTTGATAGGAATAAAAAGTTACTTATTATCTAATATTTGATTCATGTTGGCAAACAGCTCGCATTTCAATTTTCTCTCAACTAATCCAAAATTCCAGAGCCGTCATTCTAGTAAAGCTAATATTTTGACAACAATTGCCGTATGATTAAGGATATATGCATACTTGTTGACTTCTAGTCGGGACCATCCGGTATTATCAGTTGTAGTTATTCTCCCTACTTTCCAGCACTTCCAACTAATGAGTAACAAATTGTTTTTCCTATGATCCACTTTTCCCTATCATAAATAAGTGAATTATCATAATTTCAATATATATTACTCAATTTTGTGTCCATGACATTTTGAAAGCTCGCTTGGTCTTTATTCTGACCCATTTACGCCGTTCAAAGTTTTATATAATGTGAAATCGATACGTTGTGGAAGTAAAGTATCCACTTTCCATTATTCTCTATGGCATCTATTTTCATATACACATTAAAATCATATCATTCGCAGATATCGGGTTTATAATCATATGTTGCTGCTAGAACGAGAATGAATATTATACGTTATTTGTTGCCCTGAACAATCAATATTTTGATTATAAACCTACGTGTATTTCCAGACATAACTAACTATGAAGCTTGATAACTAGAATAACAGTAATGTTGCAGGTATTTCACGAAATTTCAATTTGTCACTCACAATGTAGGGTGATAATGGTGTACTGTAAATGGTGATAATGGTTATAGGTTGAATGTAGCATAAAAAAAATATATAACCTCTGTTGATGTCATCGGATACCTCAACAAAAACCGACAGATATAAGTGTACTTGTGGTGCACTGTTTGGAACCTTTGGTGTAGTTATGAATATTACTGGAGTTTTTTCCCAACACGAAACCGTTATTTTGACAACTCGACACGAGTTTTGATCACCAAGTGATCATCTTCAAGAGGAAGATCAAACTGGAAACTGACGCGAAGCTAACGCTATTTATGCTAAACAGGTAAACCCTACAGGCGCCAGCCTGTAGGCTGGTCGAAACAGTGCATCATAAGTAATAATTTTTCGATTAAAAATAACAATATAAAAGTTTATATTCAATGTTTTTTATCCTCTCAAAAGCTTATTTCTGGTGTGTGAGTCTTTCTTGGTTATTCTGTTCGAAACAGTAGCTGTATGAGAATATGCATTGAAAATGCACATCATTGTGTGGAACTTTCAGTCAATCGCCTTTGCTATAGCAGCAAATCGAAAAATCCTCGATAATTTAAACCCTCGAGTGGGTTTTGCCGAATATCGCAGATACCTGTCGAATATTTGGTGCAAACACAATGTTATCGGTCTCTTCCAGTCCTCCATCGTTTATAGGAATTTATATTTACGGCGCGTCTCCACATTTCGATATTTCGTCAGCAAGATTTAAGAAGATTAGTAAATTAATATCCATTTCCTTTTACAAGGCCCAAACAAACAGAGTAAGTCAATCGATTTTCTAAAAACGACTGGAGTTTGCATATTCTCTCCTGATAATACATGCTCTCGTATTTATAAGGGCGCAGAACTTGAATAACTTTCTCTCGCTAAGCTGGGATAACATTTGGGAATAACGTTTTTAGGTACTCTAGTTGATGACATTATTATTTTTTGAAATACTTATAATCAAGTGTTTTTTATCAGTCTTTCACTGTTGCTTTTAGTATAACCGTATGCTATAAAGCTTTCAGTATCTCCATCACCAATCTTATTTCTCCTTATGGTTATACACGAAAAAAGAAATTCCTCACGTTCAAAGAACAAAATATAGTTATTAATATATTCTATTCATTGAAACAGTTATTAATGTTATAATTTATATTAGACCCAATCACTACACAAATGTAATAGGATAGTATCATACGCGGTGTTCCCCAGGGATTAATTTTAGGCCCTGTAGTGTTTCAATTTATATAAATTTGTTATATATCATCAAAACCAAAAGTTTCTCAATTATTCAGAGATAATATAAATGTTATTGAATGTTCTGAAGAAGTTAGCCACTCGCGCCAGCGAAACTCGAAAAATAATGACACTGGGAACTTATCGGACTAACAAGACAAATAATCGTCATTATTGGGAATATTTTGATCAATATTTTCATTAATATATTTACAGAACATATATTTATCATTTGTTTGAAGATGCTTGAAGGTGAATTTCATTAGTTCGGATTTTTATTGTCTAATATGATATTATTTGAAAAAGTAAATGCACAACTGGAATCAATGAAGTCGCCCCGGAGCCCCAATTAATTTTTGTTGTTGTTTTATAATTTCATGATACAATATAATTTTCAGTTCATATTTTCCGTTATCCTTTTTAATTTTCATTTGTTATTTAGAAGATCTCAAATGATATCATATTAGGCAATGGAAATCCGAACTAATGAAATTCGCCTTCAAGCACCTTCAAACAAACGATAAATATAGGTTCTGAAGATGATCACTTGGTGATCGAAACACGTGTCGAAGTGTTAAAAATAACGATTTGGTGTTGGGCAAAAACTCCAGTAATATTCATTACTACACCAAAGGTTCCAAACAGTGCAACACAAGTTCTTAGCTGGTGTAGAATTAAAAACGTCGAAGAAAATTTCAGTGA
Source organism: Leptinotarsa undecemlineata (assembly GCA_015342065.1). Lineage (NCBI taxonomy): Eukaryota > Metazoa > Arthropoda > Insecta > Coleoptera > Chrysomelidae > Leptinotarsa > Leptinotarsa undecemlineata. The sequence goes on along the minus strand of WOGP01005921.1, from coordinate 9,318 downwards.
AACCGTCTTCTTAGCCTATTTAGAAGAGAAATCAAAAAAGTTTTCAATGATAAAGTCGAGTGTCCTCCTAAAGAATGGTGTTGATACAAGCAAATATTTCAAAGCAATACTATTCTTAAAGCGGAAAAATGATAGTTATAGGTCCAAAGAATCAAAAACTCTTACGTTTGTACAAGTCCAGAGGTTTATAAATGAGGCGCCAGATGAAAAATATTTGATGATAAACGTTGCTACTATTTTCGGAATATATGGAGCCTGTCGGCGTGAAGAGCTATGCCATTTGTTAATAAAAGACATTATATTAATGGATAAATAATTGATTGTTCAAATTCCAAATACAAAAACGAAAATAGATCGTTCTTTTTGCATTGTTGAAAAAAACATTGACTATTTCAATAAATACGTTGCATTACGCCCTTCTGTTATCAATCATCAACGTTTTTTTTTCCGAAATACCCAAATTATAAATGCAGTGCCAACTCAGTTGGTATAAACACGTTTGGAAAAATGCCCTCTACCATTACTGAGTTTCTGAACCTCCCGGAACCAAAAGAAGATACAGGTCACTGTTTCGGAAGGTCTTCTGCTTCTTTGCTAGGAGAATCAGGAGCAAATATAACGGATATTAAGAAGCACGGATGATGGAAGTCTACAACAGTAGCTGAGGGTTACATTGATCAATCTATTTCTTATAAAAAGGCTATTGTTGAAAAAATCTAGCTTCAGCGTTACAGCATCGTCCTCTTCACTCAAGAAATGAATGTTATTGCCCATGAAATTGTCAACTCAGATAGTCCAATACATTACAAGGCTCTTCAATATGACAAAGTATTAATATCAGGAGTTGTATATAATACATTTGTAACAGTATTTAATTATATCTAAATCTATTATTCATAATAAAACTTCCTTGAAAATTTAATAATTATGTTTTGTGTATTGCTATTTGATCGAAAAAAATCGTGTTAAAAACTTTTAACACTAGTGTTAAAACTATTTTTCACTCTTTAACAATATCAGTTTGAAAGGACTCAACTCCTATTGGTATGAAGGCATACAACTTTTTTGTTCGATGAAGTGAAGTGTAAAATGTTGATTTATTCGAATTCTTTTGATAAACAAAACGAAAAATTTGTGACCTGTTACAATCTCCACGACTAAATTAGTATGAAAGACTTCAAAGAGCATTGACGCATTTCTGGCTTTATTGAAATTTTCAAAGGAAAAAGTCAATAGAGAAGAGCAATAGCATCCCGATAACCGGAACTTTGTTAAAAATTCATTAAAGGCATCTGAGATCCCCGGCCGGCAAATGCTGTAAAACAAAGGCCTTCACAAAGGCTTTACTGTTTTGGAACACACAAAACACATTAAGCCAATTTATGTGTGGCTAGAGACAAATTAATTGATCCTCGTTTATGAACTGGTACAGAGGGGATCATTTCAATCGTTTGGAACTCCAATATCGGTGGTTTCATTTCGGAATTTGAGATGTTTATAGTAGCTACAATTTCTACGAATTATATCATCGAAAATAAAAATATATAACTTTGATATTCAATAGACACAGGTATACAATCAATTTACATTTTTCATGAAAGTTGAAGAGTTTGAAGCATTGATTTATTAAAAAGAGGTGCGCTTCTGAGATTTTGAAACTCAAATTCAGAAAGAGGACAACTTATATTTCGAGTTTATTGTGTGACAGGATTATTGTATGTCAGAATTTTGTGGAGGAATACAAGAGCCTTATGATTTGTTGAATGATGAAAAATTGATCACAAACTGACAACTCTACTTTGTTAATACCATTATCTAGCCCATGTCTATGAATGATACAGATATTCACCGAAAACGTATCGCAAAACATAACTTCTAGGGAAAAAATGTTAGCAAAATCCAAAAATGAGTCAAGTTTGTTTGTGAGAAACCAGAAAACGTTGTAAAAGCTTCAATTTTCCAAAGGGATTATCATCCCCCGGATATTCTTAAATAGGAATGTAGATATACTCATATTCTATTGAAAATGGCTCTTCAATTTCCTAACCATAGAATAATAAAAAGATCGTATTTAAGAATTTTGAAATACGCCTACAATTTTCCCTTATAGATCTTTGTGAAGATACATTTTCGTAAAATAACTCAGCAAACCCATGTTTACATTAATTATTTACATATTGAAATTCAATCATTTCCACCCTTTCTGGAATTGAATACTTCATAATTCATTAAAGTAATACAACCATTTTTGAACACCTGACAAAACATACTACAAGGGTTACCTTTTGTATTTCGGGACTAGAGAACAATAACAAATATTATCAGCGAAAATCACTGTATTGTTTTTCCAAATATTTCCCATGAAGATCTCTACACTTTTGCATGCGTTTGAACCAATTGTCGAAGCACTTTTGCCACTCTGATTGAGGAATCTCCAAAATATGCATTCTGAATGCAGCAACCGCTTTTTCAGGTGTCGAAAAACGTATATCTCTTAGTTTGTTTTCACGTGCGGGAATAAAACGAAGTCATTCGGTGTCTAGTCAGGACTATACGGCGGATTACTCATCAAATCGATGTTTTGGGTACTCAAAAATGCAGTTGTTCGAGCCGATGTGTGAGAGCTCGCATTGTCGTGGTGAATAGTGATCCGTCTTCGGCGGATGGTTTTCTGATTTCTTAGAAGATAACTAGCAAACAAATGGTTGTGTACCATTCAAAATAGACTGTTCTGCATAACTATGGGATTGGAACCTTTGGTGTGAAAGTTGAACAACTTCTTCGATCAATTACCCAAACACCAAACTAATATTTTTGCACTCGACGCGCGTTTCGCCAACAAAGTTAGCATCCTCAGGAGACCAATTTTCTTCTCCTGAGGATGCTAACTTTGTTGGCGAAACGCGCGTCGAGTGCAAAAACATTAGTTTTGGTGTTTGGGTATTTGATCAAAGAAGTTCTTTAAGGTTATTTGATTTTGCAACGATTTCTTCGGCATTACAAACCGTTATCTGTCTTTAGTGTTTCCTTCCATTTCTTCCGCAACCCCAACACCAGATTGTCTGTTTGTATATATCAGTTTTCGTTTGACCTTGCAATTCTCTTGTTTGACTTGTTCTTATTCTTCTTTGATCTGTTTTAGATTTCCAGTGTGAATACTATACATTTTTTGAACTCTTCTGTTTCATTTTTTAGAAGGTTCCCCAATATCAAGTTTTTCCTAGTGTTTGGCAACGGATATGTGGAACGAATCCGCTTAATTTGACCAACATTTTAATCACAATCTGTTCAAATTATAAATAAATTTTGTTTTTTCTGTAACCAACTGTCACCCTTCTACGAATGACAACTCATAATAGTCGAAACTTGTGCGAGCTGAGGATTAACGAGGACTATAGGCAGTGAAAATCGTTTGTCTGGCCTCGCGATTTGAACTACCGTTTCACCTGACGGTCGATCGAATGAGTGGAACAAATCAAAATGAAATATTCATTTGTTAAAATATCTCATTCACACATCGACATTTTCAAGGTTTTTTGACAAGCGCGCTCTCACGGTTCCATTGAGAAGAACGGTAAGGAACGGTCCCCGCGACCATCACCATCATATGAACTTGATATTCAGAAAATTCAAATATCATTGAAACTGTCGCTGTCTCTACAGATCATTTCGTTAATCCCGAAATATTTCTTTTTCTTTTGAATATGGATATAGAAGTGACTTTCAAAACTTCTCGTAACTTCAACACAACCCGAAAGACAAGCTCGCTACAAGGAATATTTTTCACTTATTCGGTTCCATAGAGGAATGCTTGAAATTGTTGGGACCGATAGATGAAAAAAAAAATTGAAAATTTATAAATCGAAAAATGTGAATTGAGTTCTATGAACGAAGACCAAAATTTCATTCGTATCAGTCCTCTATCCGCACTCTTACGTAATTAGAGAGGAAAAAGAGTTAAAGATTAGATATCAATCAGGTAGCAAATAACACTTATTGTTCAAACAGAACTGCAAATGTTCATATTTACGTTACAGTTCATTTGTAGAACAACCTAGCACTTAAAAAATTTAAGTGGTCTAGCATTAGTGATGCAGTGAACTCATATACTAAAGTTTTTCCTGAAATATATCAGTATATGCCTATTCTTTCCTGTTCTCCAACTTGATAGAATCATGTATGCTCGAACAAAGAAATCAAGTTCTAGTATTTTGAAATTATTTGATATTATCCAGCCTTCTTTCGAAATGTTTTCAGAAATTCTTTTGCGTTCTGCTTTCGTGACTAATACAATTACTAATACTTCTACTGAGATCTATCGAGTTCGAGTTCATTTTTGGCATATTCGGTATATCATACAGCAATCATTTTCTGAAACTTCTTCTACTCCTGTTTGTGAATAATTAGGTTTTTATAGACCAATAAATGACAACTAATATTTGCAGGTCTTGCAGACTCCAACAAAACCAGTGTGTAGATTTTTTTCTAGGATTCGTTTCATTAATAGATAAACGTAATTCCAAATGTTTACCCAGATATAAGGTTGTTTCCATTATTTGTGTAAGTGTTTCAAGATTATAAAACTCAAAATAAGTGATCTTCAAAGCATCCTTCCAATTTTCAAATTTCGTCAGTACTAATCTTTCATTGAAGAATGTGTAAAAAAAAATTTCTAGCGTATTCAAAGTGATATTGAATTATTGAACGCAAATTTTTCAAACATGCTGTGCTTATTTTCTACAGATTATACTTTTCAAAAATCCCTACAAAAAGATAAGGAGAAGCGAAAATTCTGGTGTGTATGACACCTATCCAGTACATTTACTGCAGCACAAAACGTATCAATAGAAATATTGTCAGGCAGTAGCCTTTTTCCCGAGAACTGAAAAGTTTAGATGTGTTAATGAAATGATTTCAGAGTTTGGTACACATTTCCGTGGGTTGAGTGACTACTGAATCACAATGAACTCAATGGATTTGTAACGCCTAGGCATTTCAAACTTGAAAATTATAAAACAGTTTTCAAGTCAGTCACTCCTAACTGTTTTTCAGCAAGCATCAACTTGAAAGAGCCCCATTTCCTTCATCCCGTCGAGAAAGAATCCCAAAAATACCTATTGGTGGATTTGATTATGTCACCATATATTTTTACCAAAACATCATATTTATCGCCAGTTGATGAACTTTGTTCAAAGTTTTATTTCACAACAAGATGAATTGAAAACGGTATATTTTCAGAGGGGTCAGTTGTTGAAGAAGAATCTTCCAAAAAAAGGAAGAAATCAATTGATATGAAACATATTTTGATTCACCAATCCGATCAATCTAGAATTTTTAATACAATATAGATTGATTGTATACAATTCCTTGTAATTTTTGAGAAATTCGTTCTCTAATTGGATATACGATCTCACAAAGTACCAACACTTATGTCACTTGAAGAAATTGCCACTACCATATGTGTAGTATCGATTTTTTTCTGCGACTCTGCTAAAACGACAATAATATTCGAGGGTTGCATAATAAGTCTTATCATAAAAATCTCAACCATGAAGCTTCATGAAAATCGATGAAAGAGCTTGAAATTGATAATCCTTGATATCAATTTCATAGAAACTGCTCTATATTCAAAAATTTAACGTAAAACATTTTTTCTTACCTTTCCTCAAAATTTCGACGATTTGCGACATGATTAGTTTAACGTTCCACAAGTTACTAAAACAATATTCAATTTAAATTATCGTCAGCAATATGAATGACCATTCAGATTGTATCTCCTTTTATTCTATTCATCATAAAAGATAATGTAGATATCAGTTAATTTATCGTTCAGGTGAGAATGACTTTCAAAAAGATTGTCATGGATAGATAATTCTGAAGCACCGATGTTTTGAATGCATGAATCGTTGATTTCATCGAAGATACTAAGAATGCAGGATGGAATATCCTCATAACAATATATCTGAAGGAATTGGCCAATACTTCTATGAAAATGCTTGGGAAACCGAAATTCCAGTTAACCTATCAGAAAATAAAATGAAATACCCCTGAAATTAGGATAGCCCAGGGCTTGATATTGAGACCTATTCTACGTGTTTTGTATGATAGTGAATTGGCATTTTCTGATATAAACTTCACAATCTTTGCAGAATGATATATGCATCCTCATCAATATATTGTGAAAATAATGATGACTTAAAAAAACACTGTGTGAATCAATATGTGGTCATCCCATTCCCGAGCTTGGTTGAGTTGAATGTTTGGGGCTTACCTTTTTTGTGATTTTTTTTCAGTGTGGTTGACTTTTTCATATACAGCAAATCCAATATCTCTAGAGGAAAGAAAGATTCAAGAACTTCACAAAACCCTGAATGAAAAGAGAAGGAGATGACTTTCCTCTCAAAGACGACATTAACGGAATCATCAGAAAGCCAAAACACGAATTTTTAAAGGGAACGAAAATCTCTAGGGCGCGGCGATATATCAAAAATATATGTTTCGACGTCAACCAACAAATCATGAATTGTACATATTTTGCTCATAGCGAGAAGATATGGTTTACTTTCGGAAGCATTTCGACTTTCGACCGTATCAATAATTATTCAACGTACCTAAACAAGTTGAAAAATATGAGTTATATGAGCCAATAACACGTGATATAGCAAAAGAACATGGTTCACTTCAGGAAACATTTCGAGTTCTGGCCGTATCAATTATTCAATAACACAACCGAAATAATGCCGCATGACCTATTAATAACTTCGGTTCATAGGCGTATATCCATAATGTAACACCTCATAATTGTTCATAATGTAACACCTCACATGTTCGGCTCGTTACGATATGACACGGTTTGCCTCCTCCGGAAACAGTTCGAGTTTTGATCATATGAATCAATCAAATCAATCGGGGTACAAAATAATGCAGCTTATAATATATCGGTTCCAACCTATCGCTTTTTCTACCCAATAATCCTTCGATAACATGGCTCAAATACGTTGAACCTGATCAAACATATCAAAGTGATACTGATAAAATACAACTATACTCCGTATCCATTATCCGTAAAGTTACGTTACAGATTTGTTACAGATGGTTACGCGCCTGAATATAAGTTCAGATAAGCAAGGATCCCAACGATGGTCAGTTCCGAATCCAAACTTCGATTTCGACTTCTGAAAAAGAAATTTTTTATATCTCTGTGCAAATGTCTTTGAAAATAGGTAACTAGATGGTACAAAATCCTGAAAACACAAAACCTTCAATTTACTACCTAGAATAATTATCTACATAACATTTGATGAACCCTTGAATCTTATTATATATTTGCATCACCTACGAACTGGAATGCGATCCTCAACATCACTCTCATAGATTGTTTTCCGATGGAAAAAACGATTCCTTAGTAGAAATTAACGTACATCTATACTATATACTATACTGTTTCGCATTTTTTGTATTTGTCTTTGGTTATAAAAACTTTTTTTTTTTTAATTTGGTTCATGTAGTTTTCAGCATTTTCGTGTTTGAACAATAATCGAGGAGTTTGTTTGGCTCAGCGAGCTGCAAAATGTAGAAGCTTCAGATAATCATGCCGAAAATCCAGCATGAGATTTTTTGACTCTGGAAATGCCAGATAACAAACAATTCATGAGAATATTTTGCAGTCATTTCGGATGCGTCTACAAGAGGTCGACGCAGATATTACTCCTCTGACTGAGGTATTTGCCATTCCTTATAAAATAGAAGTTTGTGCATAATTCGTAGATTATATGATTGTCTTAAAAGGTGAAAACTATGAGTGGAAAAATAAAATCAAATTGAATGGAATAGTAGGTTATTTCGGAAGTTTTGTCCGTTTTAATATCATTTGTTTTTGTAGCTCCGTATCTTGATGAATATTTACCCCACTTTGTCGTGGTATAAGGGAAGGTGGGGGAATCACGGCCGAGGGGTAATCACGGATATGTAAGTTTCACTATGTTAGAAAAAAATGTAAGATATTCCGAGTGATGTAATCGTGAGTCCATCTCAGAGGTAGTGTCGCACAATAAGTGGTGCAGTAACGACAGTGACGACGCGCTCGTTTCACAAGGTATGTTTATTTAAAGATTTATCAACAATTTCATATATATTTTCTACCAAAATTGAATAGGTGTATAATGTTTTAGGTATTACATAGAAACATCACATTATTTTTTCTTATAGGGATTTTTCTATTAGCGATTTCTTTTATTGAAAAAATCACTACGCCACTGGATTCATAGTGCCTCTAAATAGGTGTGACAGAAATTTCATGAAAAAATATTCATTATTAACAAAGTTATGACAACTCAAAAATTCGAAAACTCACACAGCTAAGTCATAATTTTTTTTTTATGATTCCAACAATAAAGTGCCGTCAGATGAAAAAAACAAATAGCGGAAATATTTTTAATGAAAATAACGGAATAACATTCACACAATTCAACTAACAATGAAGAAAAAAATTTTAATAAACGTAACTACTAACTAATTATTGAAATGTTTCGATTCAGTGCAACAATTAATGCTAATTCATATTCTAGTAGCCTCTACTAATCCACCACAACACACATGTGTCGTAGCGCTTACGAATGTTTCTGATTACGTTCTTTAGTTCTGAGTTCTATTTTTTAGGAAATGTCTATTGTTTAAATATTCCCCTTGGGCCCATAAACAATACTCCAGGCGTCTTGCTCCGTCGCTTTCTTGAAGTGTGTGTGAAAATTTTGGCTTGAATGGTTTAATATTCTTTGCCTTGAGACATCTTCGAATAGTTTCTCGTGGAATATTAAAATCTAAAGTGGCATTCCTTATACTGGCATTAGGATTATTTCCAAAATAATCTAAAATGATTTGATCATTCCTATCATTCCTGTTTCGCCTTTGTACAGAATTACTTTTTAACATCATTTTTGATACTGCAGAAGTTTCATTGAATATTTTATTTGCCGTACCGCAGCTAATACGAGGACGATTTGGATGTCTCTCATTAAATACTCTACAAACCTCTCTAGCACTTCTAACGTCATCTCCCGAAAGGCGTACCTACAATTTCAATTTTCTCTCTTACACTCAATCTTGCAGCCATGACACAAACTAATTCGAAGAACTGTAAGGTGAATATTGTTGACAATTTAAGTGTACTATTGTGTACACTTAAATCTTTCACAAGTGTCAAACTGTAATATCATTTCCATGGCAACTAGGATTTGAATTGAAATGTTAGGTCTTAGTTTTAGTTAATTTGCGTGAATACTTGAATGTAATTTCGTTATTGTTATTAAAAATATTTAC
>WOGP01005920.1:0-12772 GCA_015342065.1 Leptinotarsa undecemlineata | reverse complement strand
CGAATTCATTAAGATTTGCTTCGACGTTCGATAGTTTCCAGCATATTCAAATACAGTTCCCCTGTTAAATTTTGATCAATAAATATAGATTCTACTATATAGTTTTCCAATATTTCTGCCCATGCGTTAATTTTTTATGGATATTTGGTATGTGTTTCCCGGACAACGTGAGGGTTGGTGGTACTTCAATAACGGCAAATTTGTCTGTGAAGATCGCCGTTTGAAAAACTGTACATTCGTCACTGAAACAATAATTGTTGTCGATCAGGATCATCTCCAGTCATTTGGTGTACAATTTTGATTTTATATGGATGATACAAATTCAAAAGTCTACACATAGTTCGCGTTAGAATAAGTAGACTGTTCAGGATTTACTATCATCTCACCAATTATTTGCACTTGCTGTTCTTCAGGAATGGACGGATGACATGGAGGCTTTTTGTTATGTACACTACCGGAATTTGTAAATTTGGATACAAGTTCACTCAAATATTTTCTACAGATAGGACGATTCGGAAAAAGTTCATTGAACATCATTTCAGTCTCTTGAAAGTTACGCATCGCACCGTAAATAAAAATCGCTTCAATTTTCTCTTCCAATGGACGAGAATTGACCATTTTTGAGATTGTTGACGTGGAACTTTTCTACCAGTAAAACCGAAAACTAAATGAGAATATTCTGACCGAACAATGATGTTTATTGTCGTACTAACAATTTTTGTCGTTTTCATGAACAAAATATAACTCAACAAAGCTTATCGGGTTGTTGGAATTGCCGTCTGATAGACAAAAAGGAATATTTTTACAAATATCGATGTTAATGTGTTTGTGTTCAGGAAATTATTAAATGTTTCGCCATTTCATAGTAGGTGAAGATATTAACTTCATATTCTAGGCTTGTGAAGTATTCGTCAGGATTTTTAAAATGATTTGTCAGAAGATCTCCCTTTCCATTTGATTTTTTCCCCAGATGCGCCCAGTCGCTATCTTGAAAAAGTCATCCGTCAATTTTATTTCAAAATAAATTATTCATGCATTAATTTCATTATTTCAAATTTCAGTTTTTTTAGTTGATCCGTTCAAAAAATAAAAGGGAAGGACATTAAAAAAATGCACTGTGTATTGATTTACACGAAAGAAAAATATATTGGAAATTATACGGGTTATACGAAAAACACTTTTCTTTGTTCCGTTTCTTTGGAAAACAAACGGAATTAAGAAAATCGTTCAAATAAAAGTATTTGTTTGGAAGATATTTTTCGTTCGTGTAATTCAATGTTCAGAAACATATATGTGTTTCAAAAGAGCTTTTTCTTCCATGCTTCATGTCTGGAAGTTACTTCTTTGCATTATCTACACTTTTTTTTGTTTCAAGAAAAGTTAAAAGACCAAAAACGTACATCTACACTGAAATATATATCATCAAAATCAGTCAATATCCAAAATATCGAGGTAGAAATTCAAAGTCATTTCACACTTTCTATGCCTCCACATCCGACAGTGAAAGAGAAACTCAAATTTCTAAACGTGAAATCACATTCACTCTCTTCTTTCATTTCCTCTTATTCGATTCTTTCCATCTTCTCAAATATATGAATATTGCTTCAGCTCCTACTTCGATTTGACTTCACGATGATTCTTCCAATAGATATTCAAAACGGAAGTAATTCGAATATAGGAAATGAAAGTGAAATGGAAAAATAAATGGAATTGGAAACCCTTGAAATATAACGAGAAAATGCACTTTGGATATTGAACCGATGTACTGAAATTTTTCCAGCGATTTTCAGCGTTCACATTAGGGAAAGCCTATCATTTCCGAAAAATTATCTGTGTTCTATTTGAGAAAAAAAGTAATAGAGTTGAATACCATTATCATTCAAAGTTTTCATATAGTTTGTGAATGGTTGGAAGGTATGAGTGGAAGAGTAGAGATAAATGGAAGAAGATTTTTCAACTGATGTGTTTCATGTCAATTGTTAATTTGAATCATTATTATTGTTTATTGATTATTGTATCAAACAAAATATATCCTCATTTCTACTCTAGCTATTTGATACATTTATCAAAAATTGTAATTCACATCGCTTTTCTATTGTTCTATTTCTGTAAAATATTAGTCTCACTTAAAAATGTGACAGTTTCAGAATTAATAACAAAACATAATATTTTTCACTTAGAATGTTGGTGAATAACTTCTATCGTTTGAAAATTCAATAACATCAATAACAATTTTGAAATTTAGAGAAGATAGAGAAATGTAATACCGAAATCTTGAAACGAAAATCTCCGAAGTATTCAAAGTCACACAGTCACAATGAAATCTTGAATATGAAAACCCGAACGCTCTAAATGGTCTACATGAAGACTACAATATCAAGATTTCACATGCATACTTAGGGAATGCAGAGGGGCGATACAAGAATATTGCACGAGATTCCTGTGTATTGATTGGTATGTGTACCAGAGCCACAATAATCAATTTTTTTTCTGGAAAATGAGGTCATCACCACTTTACAGCTAACTGCGTCATCTCTATAGATTACTGGAGATATCAGTTCCAGAGATTTATCTACTCACCACTTCTCCAGATTCCTATTTACAATCATTCATTCACAACAAAAAATATTTCCTAAAGTATTCACTTTTTTGGGTTATCAGAGTCATCCAAATCAAAATAACTCATAGTCATCATGTATATACAATGGAATAGTTTGAGAATGAGAAGATTTTTTCATTAAATGAAATCATGGGCTGGAGCTACTTTCATAACAGAACCTTCAATAACAATGAGGAAGGTATCTTAATATGGATTGCGTTTCTATACAGAATATAATGATGAAGATCACATACAAAACTTGAATTGTGAATTCAATCACAACAAATTCATGAAGATAGCGGGCATCTGAACGGTGGATTTTCAACTGAACTGGACTGAAAAAAATTTTAAACAAAGCCAAAAGAGTCAGAAAACAACAAATATTCTGTGAGAAAACAATTCCATCAAAACCAGTGCTGTTCTGATCTTATGTTGGAGATCCATCGAAAGGAATAAGAAAAATTAGGTTAGGTTAGGTTATGTTAGTATGTCATAACATACTGCAGATCAAATTAGACATACCGTCAATAGCAGCATCAAGAAAACCGAGAAACCAGAGACGTAAAACACTTGATTTGCATTTACCACTTGAACACAATTAAGGGTAATCAAAGGGACTTTCAAAGTCTTCATGGCAGGCGTTAATTGAACACTTTGTGGAGGTTGCCGAACAAATAGAGAATATATTTCACATACTGAAATCACATGCAGGGATGATACTAAGTTCAAAAGAATGTTTAAAGACGATGCGACGCATTAAGCCAGACTGGTTTAAAAATCTTCAACACATGAATTTATCCAAGCGGAAAAACGGTCTACGTTGTAGTAAACCGAAGAGCTTGCATGAAATGGGAGGTTATATAAGTGACCCACAAATAATTGTGTTTTTCTACTGACTATTAAAAAATCCTGAAGTATCTTGGTTTCAAATTATTTTCAATTCTCATTATTGATTCTAAACAATAATTTTCATCTCCTGTATCATTTTATATTATTTGTTAACATATTCATTATTCCCTTTACAGTTCAGATATCGATTGAATTAGATTTTTCATCTTCAAAAAAGGGGAGTCGTTTTCAGTGTTATTTATTAGCATTTTTCATAACATATAGAATATCTACTATCCCTAATGTATATTTATTGAATTGTACTGAAAAGTTTCTCTGAGAATGTTATGTTTCATAATCATGCCGCAAAGGATCCTGAAAAATTGTAACATCTACATATATGGAATAATAGTATATTGAGACTTGCCAAACTGTAGTTATTTGGATGTCAACATCTTTGAATACTCAGAGTTAATTTCTTATAGAAATTACTGCGTTTGAAGAAAACGACTCGGGAGAATCTACAGAGGAGAATAATATTGAATCTAATCCTGTAACTAAGTGAAAAAAAGAACGTGGAGAAATGAATCTCAATACGATATGGAATACAACCAGTAGGCTGTTTCACCAAGTGATCCGCCCGAGTTGCCGGGGACCTTCAACAAGGATGAGATCCTTATCCAACATGTTCAGTGCTGTAGTATTGAAGGATTTGACGGTTCCACAGACATCGGATTGGTTATAATAAGCAGTCGGAAATTGATATTGTGTTTAGTTCATTCACTGTCGTTACAACTGTTTTTAGTTCTTGTTGTTGATAATAAGTTATTTACCACAAAATATTCTATAATAACCTTAAATTTTGTTTCCATTTATGCGCACGCCTATGGTAAAAGAAAAAAATTAGCCCACTTCGTTTCGAGGTCACCGAGAACTTTGTGAATTTATGAAAGAAAGTAGTGGGAGTGGACTTACTGGTTGATTTTTACTATGCTCTTATGATGGTGTTTCATGGAATCATTTATGATTTCATTTCATATTTGAATAATATTTCAATAAGTTTGGGTCATTATGTATAGCTGATTGTTATTTAACAAAATAGTTTGAATTGACAGTTCGTAATGGAATTTGATTCAGAAAGTGATAATGGAATAATGTTGAGTATTTTCCATTACTACTTTCTACTCTCAATCACACTCGCAATAAGTTAGTCAATTGCATTCTCTTTCATTAGCATCTCTAAACATATTTGCAAATTGCACTGTATCTGTACCCTCCAAGTTTCATGAAGAAATCAAATAAATTTATCTGTCATTCAAACCGTTCATATTGTGTCACGTGCCAAAAAAAATATCATCATCAATCACTATGTATTAAAAGGTTAGATAGTTTCTGAGGGGTCCATACCAAAAAGATAAAAAAATATATATTTTTTTCTATATGAATAGGGCGCCACCAACTTACAAAAATGAGCGAGTCTAAGTTGGGAAACTCCCACTACCTAGATATGGTTATGTTTCCCAGAGCCAACAAAAATCAATTATAACTGCAAACCTCAGTAAACCCTTAGTTCCTTTGCGATTTTGTGTATCTCTTGAATTTTACGAAATCAGTTTAGACAGATCTAATAGAAAAAAAATAACAAAATTATATTACTCCCTTTTCTTGCACCTGAAATAAATGACTCAAGTTGTATCAACCGTTATTACCTCTACGTGATCATGTTGAGTGTAAACTTGCAATATTTTTAAAAACCGAAGTCTCTTTAAGTTAAAACGGATGTAGTAATTCAATAAATGTATCCTATGTTTATTTGAAGGTGATTGACAATGTTTCATGATAAATTTCACTAGTTCGAACTTCCATTGTCTAATATATAAAATGATTTGAAAAATCTGAGATACCTAAAAGAGAAGAATTAAAAAATGAATTGCTGAAAATAAAAATTATATTAAGCAAAAACCTGAAATGAAATAACAGTGAAATAAAATATAATTAAAAATAGAACAATTGAACAAAAATTAAATGAAACTAAGGAATGAAAAAAGGAAATAAAAATACAAAGTTAAAAGATTCCAAGCTACGTTAGTTCACGATGTTTCGATTGTTGTATCTACAATAGTCTTCGGGTGATGACTGGACTGATTCCTCCGAGAGATAACTATTTATGGGCCATTCGAGTACTTTCACTTATCCCCGCTTTCCATTTTCCCCTTCACTGGTTTAGTGGTAGATGACCGTTTGGCGGGAGTTGGCCATTTTTCGCAAGAAAATGCGTATCTCTACGCTAGCTTGGCTGAATACGTTGTTGTACAAAATGTATCCTAAATATTTGTTTTCGAAAACAACGAGAAAAATTAATGAAATCATGCAGCTGATCTGAGTAATTGATGAAAAGAATGATTCTCCTATCCTTTAGCACACGGTATATCAGTCACAGCCATCCCAATCGGAGCCGAACTTACAAATACCTCGTGGATCGGTTACAATTTCTAAGTAATGCCTCAGATATGGAATGAACTGTAATAGAAGATTGTAAAAATAGTCGTATGGAAGTCCTGTTGGAATCTAATGAGCGAACGATCAAATAAGAGAATGGTAATGATTAAGTAACTGACAGTAGTAGGACTTAAGATCAGGACCAACACCAAAACCAAAACCTTAAAAAATGACCACCGTGATAATACTTTGTAGATTGTAGGGTATTTTCGATAAACGAAGTTTTGCCGGATTCCGCAAATCCTTCCTAAAAAAGATCAATCCAATCGCTGTGATCACCATAAAGTAATGGAACGATATGTGATTAGTTGTTTGAAAGGAAAAATGCATTCATCCACAAGCACTAGCACTTCAAAACTTGGCAAATCCGACATTTTGATTTCTCCCTGCTTCCTACAGGATTAATCAGTGAAGTTCAAATATCCACTTATCTCTCTTCACCTAATTCAATCCGATATCTGAAAAAAAGTAACAGTTAAGTAAATTATACTCTACAACCAGTGAAACCTCCCTAATACGACAATCATAGGTGTTCCGCTATACACAAAAAATGCGCAACTCACTTAGCGTTTGAATGTTGACCAGTGGCTTCAATTCCGAAGTCAGTTATACAGACACTTTACGACTCCCAACGAAAATTAACTCAACAGAAACCGAATATGAGGTTAAATTTATTTTGAACTGTCAGAATTGAAGTCATTGAAAAACATTTGAAAACTCGGATGTGACAGAAATGTTCATGAACCGAAAAAACCGCCTGGATGTGTGGAAAAACAATTCATGGCTTTCACACCACGATAATGAATCTGCTCACACTTCATTGCTTGTTCGTGGATTTCGTCACAATGCCCCAGCCGTTATTTTCGTCAGATATGGGCCCGCGTGTGTTTTTCTATTTCCAACAATAAAGAGAACTTCAAAAAGCCGTCATTTCACAAGCATAAACGATATTGAAAAGGCATCGTTATAGGCTATCGCAAAGATCTAGTGTGAGAAGTGTTTCGAGTCGAGTCGAAGATACGCCAGCATGAGTATATAATTATAATAGGAACTATTTTGAAGGCAAAACAACATCAATAAAGACGAGAAAAATTTATGAACATACCTCGTATTTGGAGAAATAGGTTTCTTGACACCAGTTATTCATCAACGATACAATACCACTTTTTTCATTTTTCTCACAGCTTGCCGATTATTTTGAAGTTACGCCTTTCCTTTCCGTTATTAACAACTAGCTCTCAGACCTGAGTTTAATCTTCCACAAAATACCCGCAATCGCAGAACAATTTCTCAAAAGTATCTCTGTTGTTTCAGGAACAAAGCCACAAATCGTATCGACCGCTGTGCGTTCTAACGTTCAGATGGAACTATTTGCTTTGGCAATTAGAGCCGATGGGATACCATCTGGTGAACATGCTTCTCCACTCTGTGGTCTGTCTGATGTATTTCAGGTAAGTGAACTGTCGAAATGCTCAACTCGAACTAAAATATATTTTCACATCAATCCGGTTGGGGTGAGTATTATTGGATTAGTTGCTGTGTTCGAAGTGTTCCAGTTACAGCATCTCCAAACTTACTTCGAGAGTTATTCATCGATGTTTTCAATGCAGTAGAAGATACAATTCAGAAGCGACCCTCTCCCATCTGTTTAATCGCCGAAATTTAGTTGTTGGAAAATTAATAGCAAGTGGGTCAGTTGGAGAAAACGTGGTTAGATGAATAATAAAGCATTCCAAAATGACTCATTTTTTAGACTTGTAAATATATTACATGTTCATGGAAAAAAACTTAGAGAGTATGTAATAAATTGGTATTCCTAAGTCAAGCTAATGAATTATTAATATCATATTCATCTCGTAATATGTCCTTTATTAATGGTGGGAAACCGAAATTTCGCAATCGGTGAGAATATGAAGACTATCACACACTTCACATACTGGAGGTTCTTCTTCAGATAGTAGATACCCATAGGTAAGACGAGTGTGACCTAGATGAAGACGTGATAAAATGACCACGACTTTTTTTTCATTCGGGTTAGTAATTGCTTTTTTGCTAATTTGTAAGCTCTTTTATTTTCAATTATGCCAATGTGTGAAGGGGCCCACATAAAATGAATAAAAATATGTTTTTGATTTAGTGCCGAGACTGTTTTATGAGAAGCAAGATGGGATGATTGATGTATATTTGTGTAATTGCTTCGAGCGAGTTCAGTGAATCTGTGACAATCAAGCATTTTTGGATGTTCTTTTTCTCCATGTACCTTAATGCTCTCCAAATAGCTTATAATTCACCTGTGAGTATTGTGTTTTCTTTAGATAATTCAAATGAACAGCTGTTGCAAGCTGCCCCTACTCCATCTTCCCTTCTAGATACATCAGTGTATAAAGAAAAGGAGTCTTTCTATTGCTCCAGAAGTAGGTTGAATGTTACATTGATCATCCTGGGATTTGAATTCTTTTTGTCAAATTGTAGCAGTCCATATTCAATGTTGGCTCGAAGGATTATCCAGGGGGGATTATTGGGTGTATTGGGAATTGAGAAAGTACTTGGTTGTTTGAGTTGGAGACTCTTAAGATACTAGTTTCATAAACAAATGATAATTAATATAAGAGCTGTTTTATTGTGATTAGGATGACATAGTGTTGCCTCGATGCCTCATGTGCCTAAATAATGGTTGGCGACCTTTTGATATCATGTATATAAGAAGAAGATTACGTGTATTATGTGTTATCAGTTGGTGTTACTGACAGACTAGTATTACTGTATTCTTATAACAGATTCATTCAATAAGCAGGTGGGTGAATTACTAGTATCAATCAACTTATTCATACTCACTAAGCCATTAGTTATGCCAAAACAACGTTTGTATATGTTGTAAGCTCCATTTGTCATTTGTTATTTTAAAAAAATGAGTATGATATTTGGAAAGGGGTAATTTTGAGTTTTCAGCTAGTCTATTTGAGATTCATTATATAACACACTGAACTACATATGAAATACTTTTCATCGATTGAACAGACGAATGAAGGTAAGTAGTTCACAATTCGTATATTGGACTAATATATTCCACTTGATAAAGAGTGTATAATGGAAAATACTGTTAATTTCTTCACCAACTGTTTAACGTAGCAAATCTGATATGTGAGAAGAGTAATTCGAAAATGAAGTGTTTTCTAATTTTTTCACTCTATTATATCCCAATGAAAAACACAGGTTGAAAAATTGAAAATCTCAGCCTTGGATAGTTTTTTTTTATTAGAGAGAGAATGAAATGTCTTCAATAGATTGATATTTTTTGGCTGGGGATAATACGCAGAATGGAATGCAATGTGATTTTTGAGTTTTCAGATGTTGTTTTTGTCCAACAGTTTTCAAAAAATAGCTTTCCAGAGTTTTGTCAGTAATATAAGTATACAAGAATTGCCTGCACTGATAATGACGCTTTCCAGAATACTATTCAAGTAAGAATTACTGTGTCGAGTCACCTTTCAATTGAAACGGTCGAAATGGTGATAATATCTTTAAAAACATTCACATTGAGTAGTCGTAAACTCTCAATGACGGTTTATTGAAAATACTGAAATGCTATATTTTCAACCATGGAACTGGCTGTAAGAAAATCCATATTTGAACTTTCTAATTCAGTTTATTGAAAGATTTCCACAAAAAAAGTGACTCGTGTTCCACTATACGATAGCTTCCTTGAGTTTTTCCATTCCTGCTTGGAACCTAAGACCTTGTGTGATCTTGGTTTCCATATTGTGTCTAGTATTTACGAAGTCAATTTGAATGACATAATCCTAACATCTGCGGTTTTTTTGTATGACATGGGCGGCTTGGTACGAAATTATTGTAATCTAATCATTATCTTTATAGGGGAGGTATGGTAATAACAAATGAATTTATCAAAAATAATCTGTTCAAAATCTGTTTTTCCGTTAATCAGCTGTCGCCCCCATACGAACGACAGAATTTGAGAAACTTGTGCGAGCTGAGGACTAACGAGGTCTTACATTTTAACGTGTGATTCCAGACCCGGTTCATTGGTCTTTCATTTAGCTGTTCGGATTGACTTCATATGGACCCTACTCGTTGTTCAGTCTTTAGAATCGTTAGAATTGGAAAGCGATTGAAAGACGTTGTTCACAGCGCTGTTTATTTGCCAGAAGCCAGCCTCTTCTGTAAAAACAACACAAAACTTTGCATACAAACAAGCCAACTGTTGTGGTTTCAATGGTCTAATTAGGTGTGGTGCCCTGCGTCTTTCTAATATTTCTAATGATGCCATGATGGCATCCAGCCGCGCCAATATGTGGTGAAACTATCACTTTCACCACTTTGTTAGCAGTCCTTTCGTTCCGGCGTAGATAGTACCTTAGTCCTAAACCTAAAAATTTCGTTGATTTGTCAATGAACTTGATGGTGGTGAAGATGGTGAGGAGAAAAACAAAAAAATTTGACATCCTAGCCGAACAATGTTCCCAAATACCAGAACTGCAACACTCCACTGTTCCACTGAACGATTTGGCGAGTTTCAAATTCTAAAACTAGTCTGTTTATCTACCAGCGTACTCTTACACTTCCAGATGCACATCAATTATTTTGGAAAGATTTCCGTGGGAAATTTGTACAGAGTGTTTCCTATGTAGGTGAACAATGAGCTGTTTGAATTGGGCTATTTTTGTCACTGTTTAAATTTCTGATGCCGCTATTTGTAGGGAGTAGGCATGTGCTAGATGTTCTTTGGGACCAGTTTCAATAGCTCTCCTAATCTGACCTATGTATTTACCATCATATCTCATTTTAGCTCATAATTTCCAAAGAAAGCAATGAGTTTTTAAGGTACTTTCACGTTGAAAACGTCCGAACAGTCCGTTTGTATTTCTTGGTTCATGGGGGAGAACAAAGAATTAGGAATTTTCCGCTTCGTCTCCCGAAGTCACCAACTTGGTTGATGAAACTTGCGTCAAAAAAAGTGTTTCAATTCTGGTGTTTGGGAACAGTGCTCGTTACGGATGGTGAAGCTGGTTTGATGTTTGGCAGTATATTCTTAAGATTATGTCGTAAAAATGACAATTAACACCTCTAAAGCAGAAGATGTAGGTCACAGGAACTTGACCCATCAACGAAGTACCGCTAGAAGAGGGTAATTTCTACGAGGCATTCTAGAGGGTTGAACCATGAAGGACAATGCAGTCGATGGCATTATCTATATTTATAAATACGAAAATCACTCACTTAACACTCACCATTCATCTATGTTTCTTCGTACTTGTAAGTCCTAGCAAGCTAAACTTCATTATATAAGTGCTTCATAGGTTTTAGATCCACACTGAGAAATGATTTTTATATATTCCAACTGAAGCGCTTTCGTGGGGATTAAGGGATGCTTTTGCATCCCATAAAAATTACCTTTTCATCACTATTTCCCCATACTGGTATATTTTCGGTGTCTGAAATTTTGTTTGTAGGTTCGTTTCATATTTCAGATATACAAAAAATGTATTTGTAAATACTGCAACTAAAATGCCAGCCGCATGGAAAAAGGGACCTTTATAAAATTACCTTTGATGTATCTTTTAACTTATTTGTCCATGATGTGATCAATAGGCTCCTTACAACACGTAATTTGAATAAATATATTCGAAGATACTACAGATTGAAAATGCAGTGACAAATAGGTTGCGGCGGTACCGGGCCAATTATATGTTGCTCTTTCAAGAGTTACTTATGAAGAAAACATGTTTGTATTGCCCACTGACAAAAAAGTTCTATATACATTTTGTAGAATATTCAGTATCTACATACATTCTGTAGTTTCAGTCATTCTGTAGCAGTTACTTTCAAATGAAGTAGACTGTTTGGTTTGAAATGAATATTTGATCCGAACTCCTCTGATGTTTTGAATTTGCATTGATTTATGTCAAATTCTTTGAAGGGTAATGAATAATCAAGAACTTTCAGCTGCCCTCTACATTGTGTCTAGCATGGTGTCAATCATGCTTCTCATCGGTTACAGATTTTTTGTGGGTTAACTCATATTATTTCATATGAAATGAATCGACTTTTTGAAGTTTTGAATCTAAATCTTCTACGAACCTTTATTGTAGCATATCACCGCTTTATATTTATAGTCTGACAATTCTCCAATTCTCATGCCACCATTACATTATGAAATGTTATTTTCTCATGGTGAACATGCAAAAGCTTTCTTGGCGAATGTTTAATGTATTTCCTTCGAGTACTTAACCAAAGTTTTCCACTCCGGAGAAGAGTTATTGATTGTTTTAGGAAAGTTCTTCAAATATGAATGGTTGGGTAGCAACACGTAAATTAAAATTGCTTTTAAAAGCCCTTGTTGCCACTTCCAGCGGGAGAAGTTTCTGTTGAAACTTATGGATGAGCCGTCATTGAGAATTTGTTGGGGAATTGATAATGCTTGTGCATTCTGCTCTACTGCTTTCGACAAAGAAAGATTGATTATTTCCTTACGATCGGAAAATTTCAAAACAATGACACTATTATAGCAAAACCTTTATGGTTACAAAACATTTTGAGTTAGATGATAATTATAATTTTTATACCAATAGATCTAGATTCAACTCACTATGATCATTCGGAATATCTGCGAGTTGGAAGTTGCTTGAAACTTGTTTGAATTACACTTTCTGGTCTGTCAGTTGGTTGACTTTCCCTTGAAAAGGAAACAATATGATATACAGTTTTTTTTCAGATACCTTCCCTCGTTCAATAGGTACATTTTCAGTCACACTAGCCTGATGGAAGATAATGTAATGAATCTGAAGCCGGCCCTGACCGATTGCCCCTGCGATCAAAGGTATGACC